>MBAC02009382.1:0-62811 GCA_001712635.2 Nothophytophthora sp. Chile5
CGCGGCACCAGCCTTGATCTGCGCCACAAGCAAGCTCCGAGTGCTGCTGTTGCCGGACGAGGCGCGAGGACTTTCGTCGTCGTCACTGCTGCTAGAGTGACGAGCAGACGCTGAGCGGTGATCCCTGTTGCTTTCATGCTCCTCTTCACGCTCATAATGGTTAGCAAACCGGCGACGCGAAGATTCCTGCTCCCGCTCGTCGCGACGCTCACGGTGCTCGTGCCTGAATTCATGGTCCTTCGGCGACGGGGAGCGACGATTGCAAGTATCGCGCTCACCATTGCCGTCCTGGGGGCTCCGTCCACGACCGCCGCTGCGTCGTTGATCCTCCTCCTCGTGGCTGTTAGCTCGCTCTCGAGTCCGTGCCGCCTCATCGTCCGCCATGCGACGCCGATCACGTTCCCGTTCGCGATCCGACCTGCGTTTGCGTTGTGCTCGAGCTTCTGCTTCGTCGCGCTCAGCCTCGTCTTCTGCTTCGTCCTGCTTTGCCTCTCGCTGAGCACGACGCGGCGTTGGCTCGCGTCGGGCTGGCGCGGAATCCTTTTGTGCTGCCGATGAGCTGCTGGCGACTGCTTTGGACGGCGGATTGCACAGCTTATAGAGGCTGTCCGACCACAAGCGATGTTCCACAGCAGTTTCGCCTTTCAACCGCAGCGTGCGCGACGGCGACACGATCTCAATCATTTCCTGCGCGACGAGAAGGCAGCAACACCCGGGTTTAGTTGAAGATCGTGCCGCGAAGTTGCCTCGGAAAGGTTCAAACCTACCCGACGGCAGTAGACGCCGCTGATGTCCTCGACATAGAGCCACCCGCGCGGTTCCTTGGCCGTCCTAGCATCCAGAAGGCGGTGGAGGCCAGGAGATACAAGACAAGGACATCAGGAACGCCAGTCACGACTATGCAGATGAGAGGAGGCGAGTTTGGCGTGCATGTGGACGACGCACTTGCTGGTGGAGTAGGAGATGACGAGCTTCTTGTCGGTGCCTGCTCCAGGAACGAAGCCCACTTTGAACCAGCGGCGGTTCGTGTTCTTGCTGAAGAAGCCCGGATTGCTGTTGATCTTGATCATCCAGCCCTCCAGCATGGAGATGTCCACGCCGTGCACCAGCATCTTGTCTTGCCCACCGTTCGTTTCTCGCGGATCGCCACGAGATTGAAGCTGCAATGCCTTGGGGCGAGCAAGCGTGAAAGTAACCAACGGCCAGCGAAGGCAAAACTACAAGCGGCAGCGTCGCTCCCTCGCTCAAGATCAAGACGAAGCCATCCGTTGGACGGAGAGTTCGCTGACGTCGGAGGCTATTTTTGCCGTCGGAGTCCCGTGAAACCCCCTGAACTCCAGCCTGGAGGGCATGCAGTCGGTCACTTCAACGCCACGTGGGCCGCGTCATGTCGTCAGCATCGGTACCGGTATCCTGGACGAGATATCTTTTCGAGAATGGACGCGAAACGACGCAAGGAAGTTGCTTGATTGGTTCAAGATACCTACCGCCTCTGCATGCGGCTTGGCTTGGATCTCCAAGAGCTGTTCTTCCTCGTTGTAACTAGGCAGCGTGCACGTTGCCATCATCATGAGCAAAGAAGACGATACTGAAGCCACTCGAGAGCTATCGAACGGCGATGGGGACCAGGACGACGACGTATCGACCGTGAACGGCGATGAGCCGCAGCAGGCCCCAGACGCCGACACCAACATCCGCATCTTCCTGCGCGTGAAGCCGTCGAAGCGGCCGTCGGGTTTCTTCTCCTGGGACGAGGACTCGAACACCATGAAGTACGACATCCCCAAGGATGTGGCCGCAGGACTCATCAACAACTCGCGCACGATCTACAAGTTCCACTTCGACTCGGTCATCGGCATGGACTCGAGGCAAGAGGAAGTCTTTGACCGGGTGGGGCGGCCGTGCGTGCAGAACGCGCTCAACGGCTTCAACTCGACCGTGTTCGCCTACGGTCAGACCGGTTCCGGTAAGACCTTCACCATCACGGGCGGCGCCGAGCGGTATGACGATCGTGGGCTCATCCCGCGCGCGCTGTCCATGATCTTCGAGCACATGCGCAATAACGCGGCGCAGCAACAGATTGTGGCGCAGATCTCGTACCTCGAGATCTACAACAACCAAGGCTACGATTTACTGGACCCGAACCACGAGTCCACCAAGTCGCTCGAGGATCTGCCGCGCGTGGCCATGCTCGAGGACGAGGACGGCAACTGCCACCTTCGCAATCTCTCCATGCATCCGGTGACTGCCGAGGAGGACGCGCTCAACCTGCTCTTCCTCGGAGATACGAACCGTGCTGTGAGCGAAACGGCAATGAATCTGGCGTCTTCTCGGTCGCACTGCATCTTCACAGTCTCGCTGGAGTCGAGAAGGCTTGGGAGTGAGGTCGTGCTTCGCTCCAAGCTACATCTGGTCGATCTTGCGGGGTCCGAACGAGCACACAAGACGGGCGCCAAGGGCCAGTTACTGAGAGAAGCAGCGTACATCAACACGAGTCTGCACTACCTCGAGATGGTCATCGTGGCGCTGCACGAGAAGAACACCAAGGGCCGCACACACATCCCGTACCGCAACTCCATGATGACTTCCATGCTTCGCGACTCGTTGGGTGGCAACTGCAAGACCGTCATGGTGGCCACCGTGAGCCCCGAGAAGGACCAGACAGATGTGAGTCTCGCCTTCTTTTCCCCTCCCTAGCGATAGACCTACTGACTTCGTGGTTGTTGCTGTATGAGTAGGAGTCCGTGTCAACGTGCCGCTTCGCACAGCGCGTGGCTCGAGTGAAAAACGATGCGCGTCTGAACGAGGAAGTGGATCCAGCGGTGATCATTCGCCAGCTGAAGGCACAAGTGGCCAGTCTTGAAGAGGAGTTGGCCATCCTCAAGGGTGACGTGGTAAGGTGCATGCTCCTCCCCCGATATCTTGCTCTTGGCATTAATGATCCTGATTTGCTGCGTCTTGTAGAACGAAGGAGCCGAGTTGAAGGACTATGAGATGGATAAATTGCGACAGCGGTGTCTGGCCTTCGTGAACGACAGTGAGCCGGACGCACACTTCTCCATGGGTGAGTTCACGTACACCAAGATGAAGGCGTGCTTCCAGATCTTCAAGAGCATGGCCAACGCCGCCGGTGCGGCTTCTGTTTCTGCTTCTTCTGGTGGCAGCGTGGGTGCTCCAGTCGTACCTAGAGGTGCTACGCTACTTTCGGCAGGTGGAGGCGGCAACAACCAGGAGCTGGAGCAGCGTGTGCACGAACTGGAGCAGCTTGTGCAACAACGAGACAACGAGATCGCCATCATGGTCAACATGATCCGCAAAGAACGCGGCGAGGTGGTCCCTGAAGATACCACGGGCAACCAGGACGAGGTTCGTGGTGTACAACAGCAGAAGAAGCGCAGCACTGCTACGGTCAAACCGCCAAGCGACCCTCTGATGGCCGTCGTAGTTGACCCAGCAGTGCTGGATGACCCTGTCAAGGCCTTCGAGGCTTTCAAGACGCAGTACCCGAAGAACGACGCGATCCGCGACAACAAAATCGCGCTTAAACGTAAGTATGACGCCGCGAAAGCACTTGCGAGTGACGTAAATGACGCCCGTAACCAGATCAAGGCGCTCACGTTGCAGATCGAGAAGCTGCGTAAACAACAGGCCATCGCGGACGAAGGACTGCTCGACGCCGGTGATGACGCCGCGGGTGCTGGATCCTCTTCGATGACAGCAGCGGCCCGGGCGGAGAGCGAGGCAGCCGAACAGCGGCTCAAGGGGCAGATCGACACGCACAAGCTGGCGTACAAGAAGGGCTTCAACGAGCTAAGCGAGCTGAAAAAGGAGATTCAGCACATTCAGAAGATGCTCGAGATGGGTCGCATCAAGCTGCAGAAGGACTTTGACTTGTGGTACCAGCGGCACGGTAAAGGTGCGTTGTTGACCGAGACGCTGCTGGCCCAACCCAAGTCCGCGGCAGTGAAAAGCAGCGGAGCCAGCAACCAGAACTCTGGATCGCTAGCTGCCCCAGCCGAGTCAGCATCACCAGTACGACCCGAGAGCGCTGACAGGAAACTTTCTGCCTGGGAAACCGAAACGAAGGCGTCAAACGACTACAAGAAAACGACCTCACTCTCGTCCATGTCGTCACAGCGGTCGTCATCCGTGAGAACTAGCACAGCAAGGTACGAACGAGACATTGGTTGTGGTGGGCGGGTGTTTGTGACGATTGAGTGCTCATAACTGGACGTTTTGCTGGTATGCGTGCCGCTTTCCCTGGACAGTACCGTTGACGAAGACGTCTCTGGCTTCTACGAAGCACTGGATATCCTCAAGCGCCGCAACAACACGAGGAAGTAGACGGCGGGCAGCAGAACGAGCGGCTCCATAGGCGTCAGCGGTGACAGGTGAGCTTGCGAGGTTTCGGTATCGTATGGAATACATGTATGCGCATGCCAATAGATGACGTCCGAACAAGCTGCCTCGTCTGCTATCACATCTCACGCGGTAAGGATACACGCCCGACGGATCAGAGTGCTCGATTGACTGCACTCCTTACCGCACATGCCTAGATGATCGTACCTCCAAATCCTAGTGTTGCCTGCTCTCTCTCAACCTGCCTGTGGTCTATAGCGACGATTGCAGACGCAATGGCAGTGCCACCAGCTTCGCGACTAGAGTCCTAGTTGCGTGGCGTTTGCTGCTGGCGTCTCCGTCGCTCCCTTGCGGTTGATAATCGGCACGCAAGCCTCTGCAGATGAGCACACAACAGAGTCATTCGCGGTGAGTTCATCGCTCGCCACTCAATCGACCACGAGGTACACACCACCACTCAACGAAGCGCTAGGAAGGCAGATACTGACTGTAGACTTGCCAAGCCGGCTCATGCAGCGCAAGCCAGTAATAGGTGAGACGGCATTCGCCACTGCAAAGTGTGTCGTAGTCCACGGGCAGATGCGCTGGATACGTCGTGAAGCGGGCTCGGCAGTCGTCGTCGTGCAACGCGCGTTGGTCGTCGACCCATATCTCGCACGGCCCGTGGTGCGAGTCCACGAAGCCCTTGCGCTCCTGGTCGTTTTGCCAGCGCGCTTCCGTGGCACCGGCGACGTCGACCGACGGGACATCCAGGCGCGTGTTCCCGCAGCCCAAGACGAACGGCTCGACCATCTCGCGAAGCGACGAATAGCTGGAGTCCTGGAAGGCGGCGGTGAACATGGCGGCGTTGCGCTCCGGACTGTCGTTCCACTTCTTCCCCTGGAACGCCGTCGGGTTGACGCTCGCAGTGATGGTCGTCGTGAACGACGTGGCCGTGTAGGAGTCGCGGTAGACGGCAGCCGTGAAGGACAGATAGCCGTGGGCATGCACATTCGACAAGCCGGAGAACCCAAGCGCGGCCGTCAGCCAACCGGGAGTTCCATCGAACAGCATCGTGATGCGATCGCTTGACAGTCTTGCAGGAAGGTGAAAAGGCACGGGGGGCTCAAATTGCGGACTGGGAAGCGTTCAGGACGTTGGGCTGAGCAGTACCACCGCCATCCAGCAGCGAAGCAGTGGTGGTGGTCTGTGCGACTGACGTGGCAGTGCAACAAGCGATGCCATTGCGTGCGTATGTGGCCCACGTGCGAGTTATCAGGTGGCCAAGGATCACGTACCGAAGGCGAGCAAGCGTTCGACAATCGGCCATCAAGGAGCTTTCGTGGGACCAAAAGTCTGAAGCAGACGAAGGTGAACAGCAGTCGCGTCATAGTACGCTTCATGGCGAGTGGCTTACTTGAGGTACATGCGTTGGGCCGCGATCTGCTCTCGGAGTCTCTGCGTGAAGCCGGTGGTGTCGCTCGGTATTTGCGCCTCGCGAAGCACCTTGCGTTCGCCCTCGCCTTCTTCCCACAGCACCCGCGTCACGTCGATGACGACACGGACAGAGCCTTCGCAGCAGAAGCGCAAGAAACGCATCAGCCTCAGAGCAAGCCATCGATCAAGAACGAGGACAAGCAGCGACACGTACTGGTTACAAAGGCTGCTTGCCAGGACTTGAGCTCCGACAGCTTGGGTTCTTCCAGCACTGTCGGGATGTGGAGGTCATCGCAGGCCTTGAGTACCAGCTCACGGGTACTGCCGGCTAACACGCCTTCGTCCGCAGTGAACAGCGTGCCGTCTTTCACTGCTCCATGCAGCAACACGGAGCTCAGGCGTTCAGCTCGCCCTCCCAAGCTCTTCTAGAAGACAAGCAGGCCACGTACCGACGAAGAAGTTGCTGATGAGCCCTTCCAGCAGCAAGCGATCCCCTCCTGGACCCGGTTTGCTCAGCACGACCTCGTGGATCGGCGCTCGACGATGCTCCGCCAATTGGGCCATACGCCTCTCGAGAGGCGCCCGGTCGGCAAGCCACTTGGTGTGCTTGCACTGCGCGTTCTCACGGCCGGCTCCATACACCAACACCGTCGATGCGAGACACTTGGGCTGTGTGCACATCGGACCAGACGATAAGTGATCCGTTGTTCCCGACGCCATCCTGCTTCGTTGAGGCTTTATGGCTGCCTTACCTTGGGCATCGGACAGATATGAACGGCGAGGCCGTAGCCTGCGAGGCCAGGAGGACCTGGAGCGGCGTCGCTTGCCGCATGGCGCCACCAAAGCACCGACAGCATCCCGTCGCTCGGCTTGGACGCGGCTCTTGCCTGCTGCCACTGCGTCAATACACTCGTCGCCAGCTCATTCGTCGCGCGCTGTAGACTCTCGGGCTGCGTCCTGTTCTCCTGCATCGCGGTGTCCACGCTCGACACGCCAGATGCCAGTCGCTGCAGATGGAAGGGCCATTCCACCAGCAGCTCCGACGGGACGACGGGAAGTCTGGACCCAGCGGAAGAGGCGATGACACGCGCGCAGGTGTACACGCCTGGCGGCCGCGACAGCAGGAACGCCTTGGCTGATGATATGTCTGGACAGGTGCGTACCGGGGCGGCCTGTACCTGCTCGCTGTCGGCCGCCATAGCGCCCACAACCTCGGCCATCCACGCCGCCGTCGCCATTATTGCGCTCGATCCTTGTCAAACGGTGTCAGCTCTCGAACAAGTTGCGGGAGCGCTATCCACGTCTCATACAGATATACATCTACCTCGTGTAGGTACTTCCGTACTTGTTTAGATCACTCTCGGAGTTCAATAGAGACTCGCCCTTGCTCCAACACTGGTCTCGAAGAAGTATCCATCTCGCGAGGTTTTGGTGAGGTTTTTCCTCGCCCACAAACGAGCGGCGCCCCCAAGCCCAAGCAAGGAGCTCAACGAGTCGAACAAGCGGAAGATGCTGCGTCGCGGATCCCAAGCGCTCCTCGCCACGGCGGCGCGCGCCGTGGCCCCCGCCCTCCGCCAGCAGTCGCGCGCGGCCTTCTCGACCATCTACGACCACAAGACGCCGTTCGAGGTGCGTCAACAGGCTTCACCGCCGTACGTTCCGACGGAGAAGCCATCCTGACGCTGCTTGTGTGTTCGTTCGTAGGACGTGAACCGCCACCGCAGCGACGCCGAGCTGCGGATCGCCAAGGTGCCGGTGGTGGAGGTGGCCGGCAGCGTGGCCGTGTGCGACGGCGGCGGCGGCGCGCTGGGTCACCCGCTCGAGTACATCCAGCTGGACACGGTCAAGCACAACACCCCGCAGACCTGCAAGTACTGCGGCGTGCGGTACAAGATGAAGGCGGGCTTCCACGGCGGACACTAGGCGGCAGACAGGTGTGTACACAGTCTGCGAAAGGGTCGCTGGGTGGCGACAGACTGGAGGCGTCAGGCAGTGGCTCATTCTTCGACGCCGTCGAATCCTGCCGAGTCGTCGGGTCTGAGTGCGGGGTGCGAACATCTACGAGGCAGTTTCAGACTACCAGACGGAGTGGCTGGACTGCATTGAGAGAGAGGAAGCGCATATTCACAGAATCAATAACAGAAACATGAGGAACGACGGCGCGACTTCCCGGTGGTGCCTCCATTTCGCCGTCTCGGACCGGAGCTTGGCATACCGCACTTAATGCCTTCATTTTCCGCACCTACTGAAGATGCGTATAGCGAACCTACGCGAATGTGTATACCAAACCTTACGGACCGTAAGTTACGGTGTTGTAATTTATCGGAGCTCGTCGCACCAATTGAGTTGACTGGCTTCGGACATCGACAGCGATGGGGTCGAGGCGGCGCAAGCGCCAGCGCGCTGAGCGCGAGGGCGACACCACCGCTGGTGTACAGCAGGGTGATCGGCCAGCCAAAGAGCAGCGCATCGACAAGGTGGAGAACGAGGCGGTGGATGCCGAACTTAAGAGCATCAACGCGCTGCTGCAAGAAGAGGAGACCTCCCAGAAACGTAAACTAACTTCCTCGCTGTGATCTGCTGCCTACGCTCTCCTGTTGGCTGTTGTGCTAACGCCTGCACTCTGCTGGTGCGTTTGCACATTGAATTAGAAACATGGCAGATCGGCAAGCGCGTGAAAAAGCTGGTGGAGAGCCACCCGACGCTACCTCGAGCCAAACAACTGGACGCGTTCTTCCTCTGGGGCACGGCGTTGGCGCGTCTCGCTTCGCTCAATGAGGACCCGACGCTGGCAGCAGCAGCTGCTGACAAGTTCCAGCAGATGCAGGAGCTTTCAGTCCAAGCGGAGGGCTCTGGCGACGACGAGGAGGAGGCCGACGCGGCGCTGGGACCCGTGGGCTACTCGCTCTGGGCGTCGTCGCTGCTGATCGTGGCCACGGAGACGCAGAGTCGTGAAGTGTTGGACCAAGCGCTCGTCAAATTCCAAAAAGCGGTGGACGTGGACGGCGGGACGACGTTCGAGACGCGGTTCCAGTATGCGAAAGCACTCAAGGAAGGTGGCGACCTCGTGGCGTTTCTGGAAAGCGAGAGTGGTGGTCACGCCGAACGCGAGTACTACCGCAAGGCACTGGGGGCTTGCGGGCAACTGGAGGAGATCTACCAGGTGGAATCGACCAAGGAGGTCACTGGACAGTCAGATGGTAAACACTCTGAAAGCAGCGACAGTGACGAGGAGGACGTGGAAGAAGACGACGACAAGGTGACCGTTGAAGACTTTGCAGAGGCCAAATTGCTGGAAGCCGTACTGCAAGGTGTGCTTGAAGATCCGAGCAGTTCCAGCCATTTCCATCGCACCTTGGCGCTGTATCAGCAATCCATCGGTAAGTTCGCATCAGCTACCGTCAAGTGACCATCATAGTCCTAACTGAAGTATGTGATTCACTGTCTATTGCGTAGCGCTGAACCCCAGTAGTCCTGAGGCGCTGATGGAGATGACCAACTACCTCGCTACTCGGTGTTTAACGAAGGCCAGTATGGGCTCTGAGCCGACCGCTGAGCAATGGGCGAAGCTCTTCGAGGACCTGGAGACGCAGTACAAGAAGACGCTGGCGGACGCTGCCTTCGATCTTCAGGAATGCCACGAGATCTGCCACCGGAAGGACACACACGACCAGGAGGAGCCCGAGGAAGAAGAAATCGACGAACGCGTGCCACATTTACTCAACGCACTGGGCAAGGGACTAGCTGCCCATGTGAGGTCGTTTCCGCCGTCGAGTGAAGGCGGACAAGCCAGTAAAAAGAAGCAGAAGCAGAAGAAGAAGGCGGTTGCAGGCGGAGCGCGGTTCACCCACGCGGTGGAGGTGCTACGAGCCGCCCACCACTTCCACGACAAGCTGGGCGGCTACCACTTGGCGTGTCTCTACGCCTCCCCGGCTTTCGAAGACGAAGAGGTACGTGGGGCTAGTTGACGTGGGTGTGGGGATCGTGTTGACCTTTTTTCCATTGACGTGTTGCCTGAACAGCTCTGTCGGTTGTGGCTGGAGACGGCGGACAGCTACGGCGCGCTGGAGGACGAGTTGGATGTGGCGGAGTTCGCCACCATGAAGGACGAGCCGTGGTTCCAGCAGTTGGCGCAGCCCACCGTCCATATCGAAGAGGCAGCCGACGACAGCGAAGGAGAAGGCGCGTAGCTACGGTCGATTCAAGGCTTGGATAGGAAACGTCCAGTCACGTAGAGTGTGTCCACTAGTAGGTGAGAACAAAGGACCAGGCTAATGCACTTTCCAAGCGAGTTTTGAGGCTTCCGGATTCAAAAATCCAAGCAATTCGACGAGAAAAGGCGTCGACTATCTGTCGACGATACCCTCAAGAGCGTTGACTCCCCATTCTCTGGCTATTGTGACTTGAACGTGTTGCTGCTGAAGCAGTGGAGGACCCAAAAGCAAGCAATGGTCTGGTCGAGCGAGGTCGAAGCGGCAGATGGAGAGGCCTGGATCGACAACTTGCTGGACAACTTCGACGGCGATCTGCTGGAGCTGGAGCTGGATGTGGACGGGCAGCACTTCTTCGACGACATGGAGCGGCTGTTGGCTGAGCACCCAGAACGCGAACCTGGCGGCCTCTGTAGTCCACTCCAAGCCACTAATGAAGCCGTGGAGTGGAAGCCGGAGATGTGGACGACGACGGAGACACCGATGTCCTTCTGCGCCTTGCTGGAGGCCGCGCAGACTGCGACCGGCAAGGCGGAGCTGGAAGACCCGAGACGTCGAGCAGCAACCAGCGCTCGCTATTGTGGCGGCAGACAGCAATGGCGGCCACTGACGGACGTAACGCGAGAAGGAAGCACCCCGCAAATCGTCGCGAAGCCCAAGAGAGCGTCGACGCCACGCAAGAAACTCAACCGCCGCCTCTTCTAGGAACCCACCCCACCCCCGTCGGCGGTTGGGCATCAGTCAACCTGCCAATCCGACGAGCAAGAGAGCGATCCTATGAATTGACTAGAGGTAGTCAGCCATTCAGGCAGCAGGTTCTGTGAGCGGACAGACAGACAGAGCTCCCTGTTTGCTATCCAGGAGTACACGTCTGCTACTCTACACCCTGAGCTTTAATAGAGCACTGGCACAAGCACCAGCAACCTCGAGGCGCTGCTGCATGTTGGTCGCCTGGCAGTCCCGACACAGGTAGTGATGAGGCGACCTGTTACGCTTTACCGTAAAGTGTCAGGATACTTTACATCCGTATTTCGTGCAACTCTGTAAACAGGTGGTGCCCCCACATGGCGAAGACGCGATCTTTTCCCAGTGACGCTTCGCTTCGACCTCCCGTTCAAGTTGACATGGCTGCCTCGTCTGGAAATGGGGCGAGGACTGGTTGGCCCACCTGTTGGGCTGAGCGAACACATTCCACAGCGCGTCGTCAGAGCGTCTTCGCTACCGCCTTCGTATCAAAGGTCCTGGCCACTGGCCAGCGTGTCGCGACGATACGAAGGTCAACGTCGTTGACCCTGAACTTGACGGTCTGTCTCGGCTCCAAATCAGATAGGACCTCACGAACCTGTGATATCGCATAGCAACAGTCTCATTCACCACAATGTAATATCACACGCTCATTTGCTTAAAACTCCCTTTCTTCTCGTCAGTCGCCTTCATTTCGCTGCGCTGCGGAGCTCGCAGGATCAGCTACGTATCGCGTTTGACAGATTTATCAAGCATTGACCAGAACGGAGCCTTCCGTCGCATGGCAGAGATGGACGGGACCGGACGGAGATGGATGGCTGCCTTCCCGTCGACATCCATTCGCGGCTCGCGATGTGCCTCCAACCCAACGCGGCCTTCGAACCCGGCTTCGAAGACGCGGGAGTGGGATGGGATCTCCCCGGGGCCTGGCCCAGGACCTCTTGGACCCGTCCTCACCCACCACCTCATTCCTCATTCCTCAGCTCGCCACGTCCTCCTCAAGGCACTCCGCCGCTCCTTGCCAGCGTCTTCAGAGCCTACAGGATGCTGCAGATCCGGCAGCTCGCCACTGGACACGCCGCTGGCTACCACGCGGCCTACACGCTGCCCGTGTTCCTCACGGTCACGGGGGTCTCCCTCTGGGCGAACGCGACCCATTTGGAGTGGCTGGGCTTGGCGCACGCCGTGGTGCTGGCCAAGCTCGTGCTTCTGCTGGGCGTGCACGAGATCCTGCGGCCGTTCTGCCTGTCTTTCAGCGACGTGTGTCAGCTGGCGGCTCATGTCTGCGGCGCTGCCAATGCGGCGGTCCTTCGCTTCGTCAAGCGCGGTCTGAAGCCGCGGTTCCCGGAGTGGACGCTCTGGTACGAGTGGTTCCAGGCCATTTCGTTCGCCGCAGGCCAACGCAATGGTGAACACATCCTGAAGATGCCGAACGCGTTGGCTTTCCGCCGCAACTTCGAGGTCATCGGCCGCCTACTGGGCTGGGTCGCGTGTCTGCGGTACGGCAACACGATCGAGAGCTTCCAACACAACGGACTGGAGCACTTGTGGCTGCGTCCGAACGCCGGCAAGAGCGAGAAAGCGACCAATGCGAGACGCATCGTGGTGCTGTACTACCACGGCGGCGGCTACGCGCTCTTCAGCCCGCGGTTCTTCGTGGAGTTCGCCAACCGCTTGCTCAGTCAAGTGCTGATGCAGCTTCGTGCCGATCGCCGGGACGACGCGGCCACCAAATTGGACGTTCAGATCCTGCTGGCCAACTACCGCAAGCTGCCGGAGTGCCGCTTCCCGGAGCCGCTGGACGACGCCATGGCCATGTTCGACTACCTGGTCACGGTGGAGAAGGTGGCGCCTGGCAACATCATCCTGGCAGGCGACAGCGCCGGCGCTGGCCTCACTCTGGCCACGCTGCTTCGGCTCCGAAGCGCGCGTCGCGAGATGCCGCTCGCTGCCATGTGCAACTGCCCGTACGCCGACCTGTCGGCCGACGTGGCGGTCTCGGAGCACTGCTTCATCACCAAACCCATGCTGGACGCCATCCGGGACTTCTGCGTCGAGCCGACGGCCGAAGACTTGGACTGTTCGTGGCGTGAGGGCGTCATGCTGCAGACGGACCTGCGTGGCCTGCCGCCGCTCTTCATCCAGGCGGCGGAGTTCGACATCCTGCACCAGCAGTCGCTGCAGCTGGCCAAGAACGCGCAAGCCGACGGCGTGGACGTGGAGCTGGACGTGCACAGCCACATGCCGCACGTGTTCACGCTCTTCCCGCACTTCATGATGCCGCAGTCGTCCGTGGGCATCCAGCACCTGGCTGCCTTCCTCACGAAGCAGATGACGGCGCAGCTTGCGTCTGTGCGGCCCCGAGCCGCCGCGCTGGCCTTCTAGAGGCTCTGTCTTCTCCATGTTACGGGCGCGTGGCGTGGAGGAGCTTCACAGCTCCTCCAGATTTCGTGTAAATAATTAATGTAACCTTTATATTATTATATTCACATCACCAAAGTCCGGCCATTTCTAAAGGATACAACCTCTATAACATGCATACGTATTAATAATTGGAAACGCCACAAAGAGATCGACCAGCGTCGCCTATGAACTCCGTTGAGATCTGCAATAGAATAATTACCTGTGAAACGTAAGCCATGAGGGAGGAAGCCTCGCCTTCCGCGCCGCCTCCTGCCGGGAACGACCGTGGGTTGCAGCTGCTCCTGGCGGGTCTGCTGCTGTCTCTCGCTGTGGTAGATATCTATCTTTTTCTATGGAGCGGTGTGGTCATCCTCGCTCTCTCGGGCTTCTTCCTGCTACTCTTCGCCGGCTTCTGCTCGACTCCGTGGGAGGCTTGGCAGCTCACAGGCCGCGTCTTGACCGCCGTATGCCTGACCTTCCGAGCCTATCGCGCGCGGGGCTACACGCCTCAGTATCCGGAATGGCCGCTTCAATTTGAAGTACTAACCGCCGCTATGAGGGTTTGTACTCGAACTTTCGGTCATCGCATCGTTTTGGAGAAACACGCGCGTTATATCCGTCGACAGAGCGACGTTCTGGGCACTTTACGTGGTTTACTGGCTTGCTGGCGACTCGGATTCACGGTGCAAGGCGTGGACGTGCATGGGCTCGAGCACGTTTGGCTCCGAAGGCGATCGGAAGGTCGGGATTCCTCCGACAAGTCGTCTCGTATTGTGGTTATGTACGTCCATGGCGGTGGCTACTCGGCGTTAAGTCCCCGCTTCCACATCGACTTTTGTGTGACGCTAGCCAATCGCATGATGCAGTTACTAGCGAAGGATCCCAGCCTGGAATCTCCACCACAAGTCGATGCGTTTCTCGTCAACTACCGCAAGGCGCCGGAGTCTCCCTACCCAGCAGCCGAAGACGACGTCTTGGCAATGTATGGCTATCTACTGCATCACGAACAGCTCAAACCTGAGCAGATCCTGTTCGCGGGCGATTGCACGGGCGCGGAGCTGGTGTTGGCCACACTGCTGCATCTCCGAAGCCAGCACGGGCCGAGCAACCTCCCGCTAGGCGCGATTCTGGCCTGCCCCGTCGTCGACGTCGCAGCTTTGCACCAAGAAGATGCCATTAATGCCGAGCACTGCATCTTATCTGCATCGATGATGCGTGCTATTGGATTGGGTTATCTGTCAACTGCGGAGACTCGCGAGACCTGGAAACGACGCTCTTCAGCTCTTCATCCTGACCACGATCTCAGTCAATTGCCGCCGGTGTTCGTGCAAGTTGGAGGCTTGGACTATCTCCTGTCACAAGCCCGACGTCTAATGGAGAAGGCGGCCACAATGGACCAAGCAACGCAATGGGAGATCGATGTGCACGACAATATGCCACATGTGTTCACCAGTTTCCCTGCATTTGTGCTGCCGTATGCGAACGTGGGCATCCACCGCATGGCGGAATTCAGCGCTCGGCTAATAATCAGCCAGAACAAAGTCGATAGACAAGAGGTGAAGAGCCACCAGAAAGCGGAAGACGCTGGCTCGTCCTCCATCGCCGCCTAAATCTTTCATTGCGAATCGAAATTCAGATTTTGGGACGAAAAATGAGCTTTCGAGACGAATTAGAAGAGATAGTGGTCATTCTTGAAGCAGTTGGAGGATGAAGGTCGCCATCTTGGCCACCCCGAGCTCCCCCGCTGGCATGAAGACAGACGCCGAGAAAACGTGCGGCATGTTGACGTGGGTGTCCAGTTGAACCTCAACGCCGTCTGCCCGTGCCTTGATAGCTAAGCGATGCGCCTGATGGTGCAGTAGATCCTTGTCTCCAGTTTGCACCAGCATCGGCGGCAAACCTTTCAGATCGAAGTGCAGACTGCGTACTTCATCAGATGCAGCCGACGACGCCCTACTGAAGTCTCGAATGCCAGTGAGTAGCGGAGGCTGCACGAAGCAATGAGCGGACGTGTCGTCTTTGCCTGGCCAGTCGATCATTGGAGACGCGCAGATCGCACCTAGTGGGAGCTGCTTTCCAGCCTCTTGAAGACGCCGAAGCGTGGCCAACACAAGGCCAGCGCCTGCACTATCGCCTGCTAGGACGATGTTCTGCGGTGCCACTTGGCATGTCGTGACCAGGTAGTCGTACATCGCAGCAACGTCGTCCATCGGGGCGGGGAATGAATGCTCCGGCAGCTTTCGGTAGTCAGCGAGGAGCACTCGGAACGCGAACTGATTGCCTTGCTGCTGTATGCGGAGCTGGTACAGCAATCGACTGCAGAAGTCCACGTAGAAGCGAGGACAGAGCACGGCGTAGCCCCCGCCGTGGAGGTAGAGCACTGTGATTTGCCTCGTGGTAGGAGTATCAGCTTGTGAGGTGGACGGATGTAGCCAAAAATGACGCAGGCCCCGATAGTGGAAGCTCTGCAGCTTCATGCCATGCTGAAGACACGAGATCCAGCCCAGCAAACCCCCGAGGAGCTCCGTGTTGCGTCGCATGATCTGGGCGTTAGGCAGTCGCACGAGGTTCCGGCCTTTGGCAGCTAGAGCTGAGCCCACCACTGCCTGGAAGCAGTCGAAGGTCACGGTCCATTCCGGGAAGCGAGGGCGTAGTCCTCGAGCCAGACATGCGACGAGCGCTCGACCACCAGCTGCAGCCGCAAGATACAGTAACTCCACGAGGTCGGCAAAGCTGGTGCAGAGCGGTCGTAACACCTCGTGGATCACCAGGAACGTCGCCATAGCCAGCGCCACGCCGATATACGCGCTCTCAGACACAGACAAGAGGGAGAGTGTCGTGGTCGCGAGCACACACGACCATAAGTATGGAGCTTGGTATCCAGGCAGTGGACCGGGGGCCTGTCCAGAGCTACGGCCTGGCGCTTCCATGCTGTACGGCCTTGGAGGATGAGGAATGGCCGGTCAACAGCCCAGCGATGGCATGGCTTTCGCGGTTGCAACGCTCAGAGATGGCAGATATATATTTGGCACACCGTTTATAATTAGCGAAATGTACAATCGCGCGTGACAAGCGCCACTTTTCGCTGGTGTGATTGTGCGCCTGTATCCCGCCAGCTGACTCGGCGCCTCATAATGCAGCCGACCTGTTATACTGACAGAAGCGCCAGAGATCTCAACTTGACGGGCATTGGACCAAGCGTATCCGCATGAGGATCGCGTCGGGGGAGGAGCCAGAGCGTTGCGCATCAATCGGTATGGTAATCAAGAGGCCACGATTGTTCCATCGCGGCGCCAACTTCAAGGAGCACCCTCATCAATTAATATATGAGCTACTGTATGCTGTCTTGATAACACCTTCGCAGAGCCAAGTGCTATTTACCAGGACCTTTAGCAATAAATAGATTCGCCCCAACATGGGTTCAGTACGTAACGTAAAGCAGTACTACACAAGAATGTGCGGCCCATCCATCTGCCCGTCGTCTGCAACCACCAGCGACCACGTCCCAAGGCGTCCGAGGCGCCTTCGTGACGGTAGCAGCCTCACGCCTCGGCCTCGAGAGCGCCATCCATAGCGGTGGGCGGGGGATAAGGCGCAGAGTGAAGACGACCTGCCATCAGATCGCAGTCTGGCCCAAGCGCTAAGACTCGAGGACGCGTTGCCGGCTCCCAAGCTCGGTTCGAGCCGCCTTCGCACCCTCACTTTGGGTTCCGCTACCCAGGACGCAAGGACTCTTGGAGGCCAGCCGCGCAGCAACCACTAGAGGATGGTGGGCGCCAGCTACGCCGCGTTGATGCACAAGGTCTCTCCGCAGCAGCGACAGGTGCAGCAGACGCTGCTGGCTCCGTTGCTCTGCCTTTGGTCCGACCCGGAGCGACGGCGGAAGCTCCTGTTGTGGCTGGTCGGCGGCACGAGTGGCGTCCTCACGCTGGCGTTGCTGCTGGAGTCCTCCCGTGGATTGTGTCGCACGCCAGCAGAGTCTGCGCAGTTGGTGGCGCGAATCTGCCTCACGGTGGTCAAGACGCTGCTGCAGTATGTGGCACGAGGCTGTCAGCCCAAATTCCCCAAGTGGACGCTGCGTTTCGAGCTGCTTCGGGGCATCATGCGCCTGATGGCCAACAGACACGGCGAGCGGATCGCAGATGCATCACATGCGACGATCATTCGAGGCCACAGCGAGCTCTTCGGCTCGTTCTTGGGCTGGTTCGCCCGTCAACAGCACGGATTGGAGCTCGAGCCGGTAGAAGTCAATGGGTTGGAGCACCTCTGGCTCAAATCCGCGTCTCCCACTGCCAGCGAGAACAGCAAGCGGCTCGTGGTGCTCTTCTATCACGGCGGAGGCTACGCTGTGCTCAGTCCGCGCATGTACATCTCCTTCTGCAGCGCATTGATCGGTGCCATCAAGCAGGAGTTCGCAGCTCAAGGGAGGGAGGGCCAGATGAAGGACGTGAACATCGACGTCTTCCTGGCGAACTACCGGAAGGCGCCGGAGTTCAGCTTCCCCACGCAACCGGAGGATGCTGTGGCCGCCTACGAGTACTTACTCCGCCACGAAAAGATTGCGCCATCTCAGATCATCCTGGCGGGCGACAGCGCCGGCGGAGGCCTCGTCATGTCCACGCTGCTCCGAGTCCGCGACGGGAAGGCGAAGCTCCCGCTGCCGTTGGCTGCGATCGTACTTAGCCCCTTCGTGGACCTCACAGAGGGGAAGGACCCTGCTAGCGGCCAGCATTGTGTGCTCTCTCGCAGCATCGCCAAAGCTGCTCGACTGGCGTATCATCCGACGTGTAATGATCGCACCACGTGGATGGATGCGTCTTCAGTGCAGTGCGACTTGAGGGGTCTGCCGCCCGTCTTCATCCAAGCTGCCGGCCTCGACTACCTGTACCAGCACTCCCTTCGTCTGGCAGCGAAAGCGAAAGCGGATGGCGTCGCCAACTGGGAACTGGATGTACATGATGGAGTGCCGCATGTCTTCGCCTTGTTCCCAACCTTCGTGCTGCCCTACAGCCACGTCGGAGTGCAAAAGATTGCGGCATTCGCTGCTCACCAGTTCCTCAAGACCTGAACGACTTCAAGCCCGTCGAATCAGCAGCAAATCGCTCTCTTCAGCTCAAATCCAATCGACGTATCCAAAAGACTGCACCTTCTCGCCGATCCTCTAGTCCTCCTTGCTCTTCCTGGACGCGTCGCCGTACATTTCCCGCAGCTTCTTCAGTCGTTCTTCGGCCTCACGACTCTCAGTGGGAGGGGAGTTGCTACGCGGCCGCTCCGCCCCAGAAGACGGACCTGACTGCACCACCAGCACCTCCTCTCGCTTGGCTGGACTGCGCGAGCGCTTCCGGGTCGTCCAGCGGTCCAGCTTCAGCGACAGCGAGCCCTTGTAGCTGGCCGGTCGGGAGGCGTAGTCACGGCCGACAGCCTCCGCTTTACGCCGCTCTCGATCGCGTACTTGTTGCAGTAGATCTTCGGTGATATCGCCGCCGCTATTCACGCCAAGTCACATCGTTTTCACCTCGTTAGTGACCCCAAAACCTCAGTGAAACCTGGCAGACACCGGCACATCACGAGCATTTACCTGGCCTTGCTGCGAGTCGGGCTGCGGCTGCGACTGCGACTACGACTGCGGCTCCGATGGCGACGACGGCGGTCTCGAGAGGCCGATCGAGAGCGGTCCCGACGACTGCTGTGGCGTCGACGATCGCTGTCTCGACGACTCCCTCGGTCCCGACGCCGGTCTCGATCCTTGTCGCTGTCTCGAGCTCGGGATCGGGAGCGAGACCGCCCCACGGAACGCGCGGGCGACCGGCCTCGACGTTCCTTGCTCTTGTCGAACTCAATGTCGCCCAAACCGACCTTCTCCGTGTTGCCATACGCCGGGAACGAAACCTACTCAACGAAACCCCAAGGATTCAACCTGTTGCGTTAGTTGCTGGGCCAATAGGACTGCTTCCATCCTTTCGACAGACGCTTCTCATACCCAGAATTGCTGCCCCTCCTCCACCGAATCGATCACCGCGTCGTACATCTGAAACCCATCAAATCACAGCAAAAGCCCAAGCCAAACCGTCAGGACTCCCTGGGTATTGGACGCTGATACGCGAGCCAAACGCAGCCAGAACGTACGGCAGGCTCGTTGTCTTCGTCCGCGTACATCGCACGCACTTTCGTGCCCGGCTTGAGGTAGTCCACGATGGCCAGGTTCTGCTTGGCGCGCTCCTTCTTGCGACCCAGCAGCAGGAGCTGCATCGCAAAGCCACGCACACACACGCACACCGTCAGCTCTGGCCAGCTCCCCCACGCAGCAGCCCACCCCTCAATCCGCCAGACAAGACGCAGTCCCCACCAAACAGCTCGCCACGTCGCCAGTCCACGCGGCTGCCAGCCCTGCTCACTGTCCTCCGAGGCCAACAACTCACTCACTCACCTTGACTTTGATGCCGTCCTGGATCTTCTTGGGGATCCGCGGCAAGATCGTGCCGAAGTAATTGTTCTCCTCCAACAACCCCACCAGCCACTCGCCGATGGTGCTGCAGCATACAAACAATAAGTCACTGCTGCAGAACACAAGGTGCTTGATGCCGTCGCGACGGATAGACCAGTGCCTGCCTTACCACCTTGGGCCTCTAGCACTCACGTTTTCAAACTGGGGTTGGCGGCCGCGTTGAACTCCTCGGCGTCTTCCAGATACGGCTCGAACCACGTCCAGAGCTCGGCCGGGTCGTAGGCGTAGCGCAGGTACAGGAACCCGATCACGCGGATGTACGGCGAGTCCTGTCAGCAGCAGCAGCAGCCCAAGTCCAGCGTGAGTCTCTCTGCTTGCCTCCTCTCCATCTGCCTAGCGTCCGGCCTTACCGTGTGACGCAGCAGACCCTGCATCTGCTTGCGCGTGAGCCGCATGAGGAAGAACTTCTGCAGCAGACAGAAGCAGGTGGACGGGATTCGCGCCGTACCCGGCGACCACGGCTCTAATCCCAGCACACAGTCCGTCAGTCACGGATCCAAGCTCAACAACTCATAGACGGACGTACCGGCGTGGTCCACGCGGTAGTAGATCTCGTCCACGACCTCGTGGTACGTCTTGAGGCCGTAGAGGTCGTGGAAATAGGCGGATTGCAGGATGTTCTGGTGCAGTAGCGTGTTCAAATTGAACGTCGTCTCGTTCCCGTAGCTATCGGCCACAGCAGCACAAACACCAGCTGTGTAAGTACGTCTGGAAGCCGCGTGCGGAGCTCCAGAACCCGTGGGGTGATGGCCGGGAAGGCGGAAGCAACAGACGGTTCGAGAGGGGAGAGACGCACATGGGCAGCTCGTCCTGCTTCACGCGGCGCGCGGTCTCCTCCGGCGGCTGGTCCTGCGCGCTCTGGCCGCGCAGAGACTTCTGCAGCGCGTGGCGCGTCAAGGCAGAGCGAGACATGGCGGTCGCTTCCGCTGCTTCCGTGCTTGGGTTTGCGCGCAAGAGTCGAGCGTCGCTGGGCAGCGCTACTTAACGTTACTTCAGACCGGGGAAGTGCGTTAACCGACTATTCCGGCGTTTTGATTGGGAGAAAGTTGGGCGGGATGTCATTTGCGGACAAAACTACGTAATTTGGGACGATTCTCGACTTGTGCGAACTTAACGGCCGCCTGCATGTCTGCGATGAATCGCAGACATGCTGCTTGGCGAGTGACGGCGGGCCATCCGTCAAGCTCGAGCGTCAGTCAATCAATCAGCGAATCAATCCATTGATGGACGAAGCGGCGCACGAGCGCTTCCTCCGTGGCAGGAGCGCAGACCTCGCCATGTTGGACGTGTGCGTCCACGTCTCATCCCGATCGTCAGCCACCTCTGGGCGACAGGACCTCGGCAAGTCGGACGCGCCGATGGGTTGGATACGGCGATGATTTCGGAACCCGCCTACGCCGTAGGCTACGGAGATGCCCGCGGCCATTTCGCAGCACCCGCTAAAGCAGTCCGAACCTTCCATCCCGTCGCATCTTCAAACTCTCCACCGTCGCGCGAAGATCCGGAGACGAAGCCAACTATCGCACACACGGGCGTGTTCCCCACATCGTGTTGCATGTCGGAGGCTACAACATGCAGAGAATGGAATTGCTTCGCAAATTGAAAAGCCCGACCGTCGAGGATGCATTTCTTCATAATTATCAGTCTCTAATAATAATCGCTGGGCGAGGCTGTTGTCAAATCTGCTTCCTTCCGCAGTCGTAGGATAATGGAGAGGCATGCGCCTCCATTGCTCGGGCTTCCCTGGCTCGCTCGCCTCCTAATTCAGCAATTCTTGAGTGCGTTGAGCCAGCGCGACGCGTCTACGTCGTTCTCCGCGTGCACGAAGAGCTCCTTGTGGTTGTCCAGGCGGATACAAATCGAGTGCTGGTGGCCGCTCCATGGCACGGCCGAGAGCACTTCGAAGGCCTTCTCCGACTCCTGCGGGTCGCCGCCGCGTCTCCTTCCGTTCTGAACGAACAGACGGCCGTCCACGAGCTGGACGTAGCGCTTCTTCCACCCGGGGAGCAGCGAGCCGCGCATGTACAGCCAGCCCTGCATGTCGCTGATCTGCGGGTCGTCCTCGTCCTCGCTGCTCATCACGCTAATGTTCGTGTGCATGAAGGAAGACTCGCCCTGCGGCGGAGAGTACCCTCGCGCCGACGACAAGTCGCTGGCCAGCGTGCTGCGCACCGTAGAGGCGCTCATGTCTGCTCGCATCTTGGGCGCCTCCTCCAGCACCTTGAGCCACTGCATGCGCGAGTCTTGGTCGCCTGCCTGAATGTGCAGCACGCGGCCGCTGGAGCTCGTCACCTTGAGACCGAAGCGCGTCATGTCCGACAGCTCCGCATGCGCTACGCGCAGACCGCCGCGCACCGGCAGATCCAGACACTGCGTGCCGCCGCCGAGGACGTCGGACACGATGACGCAGCACTGCGTGTAGTACGTCAACGCGCAGCCGTTCAGCAGGAAGAAGCGCTTCTTCCACGTCTTGAACGACTGGCCCTTCTTCCAGAGCCAGCCGTAGAACACGGCGCCCTTGAGGTGCTGCGTCGGGATGTTCATCATCGTCAGGCGCTCAGTGAGCGACGCCGGCGCCATCGAAGACGACGACGACGACTGCGTCAGCGATGACGGCGAGTGCTGCGGCGAGAGCTTGCGCTTGCTGAAGGAGCCGCGCGGCTGGCGCCCGCGCACGCTCGGGTGGTCGCAGGGCGTCACGGGCGACACGGTGTCGCCCAGGATCGGCAGCTCCGTCGCGTGGGCGTCCACGAACGCGGACTCGCTGCGCTGCATCATGTCGTCCAGCGCCGCTCGGATTAACCTGGTTAATTGGTGCTAGCGGGGGTGACAGATTTTCTAAAGTGTCATGCACCGGCAGGTGCGGGCGGTTAGCTGTCGCTTTTTGCAAAACGTTTTGCAGTGCAAAGGCCCAGACGCCGAAGGACTTGCAGAGAGCGAGTCGAGCGGGGAAGGGGACCGAGGGAGTGGTTCCGATTGCGAAAAAAGAACGCGCGCCTCCCATCAACGCGCAACGAGTGGCCGCTCGATACAGTAAACACGCGGGGGTTCAACCCCTTCCGCCAGCGAGGAGAGACCTCGACAGGTGGCCGAACGTACCGTAGCACGGACCCCATAGAGTGTTTGGCGAAAATTTGGCTGGCACAAGCACGGACGCATACTGAGATCAAGATAGACAAGGAGAATATTGTCCGATTGGCGAGCCGCTTTCCAACAAACGCGTTCACACAGAGACTGACAAGCAGCGCAGGGAATTCCGCTCCGAGTCCGCCCGCCACACAAGGTGAATGTGCTGTCGCTACAGTTTGGTCGACGCACAGCTACACGCACCATACAAGGTGGCGGCAGCAATTACTTCCAGAGTCGCGCTCGTCCATTTGGACAGCCTCGTTGGTCTGCCTTCTGTTAGCCTCCAGACAGCTCGCTCTTCCACACGCTACAGTTAGAACTCGCGGGTGCTGGAGCTCCGAGCATCAATCCGCCCGTTGCCCATTCCAGCAGCACCCGTTTTCTCGATAGAAAGTGACTTAAAATGACATTTCCGGAACGAGTCGGACAGCGCACTTTGGCTATTTTCTGTGCTGCTCTGCTGATACAGAAATGGCGTAGAAATAGGGTTTTCTGCCTCTTCTCTTCGTGTCTCTGCGCTTCGCTTGCGTAAACTCACTTTTGGCTGAGACGCCAATATTACATTGAGCTGAGGATGAAGCTTGAAACTTGAAATTGGCTCCGAAAATCGCCGCGGAGAGCTGTTCACAATCCAAAGTGCCTTCCCAAGTGGCGCTGGTGATCGGGAATGCTCCATCACGACGAAGTGATTGCTCCCGAAGGCTCGAGCCAGCCGTGTCGTGCCACGGCGTCAGTGGATTTTCTCGCTCGTTTGGAGAAATTGCAGGGTTTTATGTCCTAAGAATTCCAACACAAACCGCCAAAATATCAGCACAGAAACGCGCTCGTAAAATGAAACTTTTGGCTTTTGGGTCGTCGCGATTTGCCATCAACAACGCGCTGTCGAGACAGCTGAATGCGCCGTCGTGCGCTTGCCGGGCTGCCCGAGAAACAGAAGGAGGAGGATGCGGACTCTTCGGTGTGCAGCGAACCCATCGGCTGTCTCCGCATGCCCGTTGACTGGAGCTGGCGCGATGGAAAGCCACTCGAACCGCTTTTGTCGGAAGCCTGCAAGGCGTCGCGTTTGTCGGGTGGTGGTGCGAGGGCGAGCCCGCTTCAAGGTAGACGCACCTTCTCAGAATGCGCAGCTGGTCGCTGTTTCTACCGCGGCGGGCGTCTCCTCTGTCGGCGACGGCAAACTGCCTGCCGCGCCACGCCGTGCACGCGCCGGAAATGCGATGGGAACGGCATCCACTGTGGAGCACCTGTAGGCTGCAATGAGTCATTCCCTGTGGTACGACGAAGGTCCTCTTTCCTTCAAAGAGACTTCGGGGTCCTGGCTCCAGCGGCTGGAGCGGAGCGCCCACCTCCTGTTGGATTCGATACCCAGTCCGCACCGACACCTGTCGACGCCAACTCAAAAAAGAAGACGCCAATCCATGGGTTTACTCCACCCCACGCGACAACTCGAGCGCGTCCTTGGCAAACTTTCAACCCAAACAGCAGCAGCGACTGGCAACAGTGTCCCTGCAGCAACTGACAGCAGATGGACGCGCCTCGACTGGCTTTGAGGTCTCGCACTGCAAGCAGCCGAGCCGCCGAGCGTGCGTGAGTTACGATGGCAAACACTGACGGGGGTTATTAGTCGCTCGACGGCAACAGCCACAACAGCCGCAGTAATGCGCTGAGACCCGCTCCTTCTGTTTTGGCGTGTCAAGATGGCCGAAACCGAACTTACCAGCACCAGTACCCAGCCCACCAGCGTAAGTACGTGCAGCTGACGAACCGGCGTCGTACTTTACCGAACTGATTCGATCGGTGGCGAGAACCCAAAATAGCGAGACTCTCGGACCGTGGCAGCAGCCAAATGAGCAAGCCAAGCGGCGGGTCAGCGCTTGCGGCCATCTGGGCTGCTTGGGACGCTCTCGTCCTGGCTCTGTCGCCTCCAAATCGCACTCAAGATTGGGTCTCGCATTATGCGCCAATCACCGCGCAGTCTGCTCCCCATCTTTTCCTCGCCATTGGCTAAAAAAACACGCATCGCCGGCAAGTCTTGTGCCACGCAAACACTTTTCTCCCGCGCCACAATCGCCATCGCGGTGCTTCCACCCTGTCCACCTCGATCCTGTCGAGTCCGCGTACCCTCCTTACAACGATCGCTTGTGTATGACCTCCCATCTCTACCGAAATGCAACAAAGCCACTCCAAGCCCAGTCACCTCGCTAACCTGTGATACATCACATACCTTCCATCTTGCTATTGTATCCCATCTCCCAGGTTTGCCGGCAAATCTGTCGGGACGAGCAGCTCCGACGCGTCAACCACCACAGATTCCGTCACTTTGGTTTTTCGAGCCAAGCACCAGAAGCTCCTCCTTCCTCCTCCTCCCTCTCCGCCATGTCGCTCTTCGCGCGCTCGTCGGCGCCTCTGCTGCGTCGCGCCGCCGGCTCCACCCGCAACGCCAGCACCATCCAGTCCATCCACGCGCGCGAGATCATCGACAGCCGCGGCAACCCCACCGTGGAGGTGGACGTGACGCTGTCCTCCGGCGCCGAGATCTTCCGCGCGTCGGTGCCTTCGGGCGCGTCCACGGGCATCCACGAGGCCGTGGAGCTGCGCGACGGCGGCAAGCGCTTCCTCGGCAAGGGCGTGCGCCAGGCCGTGGACAACGTCAAGTCCGTGCTGGCGCCCAAGCTGCTGGGCGCCGACCCGACGCAGCAGCGCGAGCTGGACGCGCTCATGATCGCGCTGGACGGCACGCCCAACAAGGGCAAGCTGGGCGCCAACGCGATTCTGGGCGTGTCTCTGGCCGTGGCCAAGGCCGGCGCGGCCGCCAAGGGCGTGCCGCTGTACCAGCACTTCGCCGACCTGATCGGCAACAAGGACCTGGTGCTGCCGGTGCCCAGCTTCAACGTGATCAACGGCGGCTCGCACGCCGGCAACAAGCTGGCGTTCCAGGAGTTCATGATCCTTCCCACGGGCGCCGAGAGCTTCTCGGAGGCCATGGCCATGGGCTGCGAGGTGTACCACCAGCTCAAGAGCGTGATCAAGAAGAAGTACGGCCAGGACGCCACGAACGTGGGCGACGAAGGCGGCTTCGCGCCCAACATCCAGAGCAACCGCGAGGGCGTGGAGCTGCTGATGACGGCCATCGGCCGCGCCGGCTACGACGGCAAGATCGGCATCGGCATGGACGTGGCGTCCTCGGAGTTCTACACGGCCGAGGGCAAGTACGACCTGGACTTCAAGACGGAGGGCGCGACGGACCTGCTGACGGGCGAGGAGCTGGGCCAGCTGTACCAGGACCTGGCCAAGGAGTTCCCCATCATCAGCATCGAGGACCCGTTCGACCAGGACGACTGGGCGCACTACTCGGCCTTCACCAAGAGCATCGGCGAGAAGGTGCAGATCGTGGGCGACGACCTACTGTGCACCAACCCCAAGCGCATCGCCACGGCCCTGGAGAAGAGCGCGTGCAACGCGCTGCTGCTCAAGGTGAACCAGATCGGCAGCGTCACGGAGAGCGTGGACGCCGTGGCACTGGCGCAGAAGAACGGCTGGGGCGTCATGACGTCGCACCGCAGCGGCGAGACCGAGGACTCGTACATCGCCGACCTGGCGGTGGGGCTGAGCACGGGCCAGATCAAGACGGGCGCGCCGTGCCGCTCGGAGCGCCTGGCCAAGTACAACCAACTGCTGCGCATCGAGGAGGCGCTCGGCCAGGACGCCAAGTACGCCGGCCAGTTCTTCCGCAACCCGTCCAAGATGTAGGCAGGCTGAGCTGCGGCCAGAAGGTCGCCGAGCAATGTATTAAGTCGTCAATGAACGTCTTCCCTTCCCAATGGATCGCCTGGGAGCAGTGAGAGGAGCTAGCTGGCGGATAATTAAGGTGGATGCTGTATTGGGTCGTGAGGGCTTAGCTCACAGGACGACGGAAGCTGGACATCAACAGAAGACCAAGTAGCGAGTAGTACGTCCGAGATCGCTCCGAGCGGACGTGGAGGAGGGAAGCGGCTTATAACTCGACGCTCTGGAGGTGGCGGTAGTCGCCTACATACTGCGGCTGGTGCAGCGGCGCGAGGCTGGAGGCCGACTGCTTCAGGATCTGGCGCTCGTTCTGCTTGAGCTGCAGCCCTGTGCTGTAGGACTGAGACAGCAGGTCCACCAGTTGGTCCCGCAGTTGACCCGACGAGCTCTGCGCGCTCTCATTCCGCGTCCAGCGGTCTTCCAGCAGCGCACTCACCTGCTCCGCCAGGTCTTTCAGCTGCGACTGCTGTCGGGACGCCGCCGAGGTCCGAGGCTGAGCGTCCGCCACGATCAGAGCGCCGAGGACCACGCCGTCCCGGGACCGGAAGGGCACGCCCATGATGAATCGCAGCCCCGGGGCGTCGCTCACGAATAAATTAGCGGCCAACACGGGGTCCGCCCGTGCGTCCAGCACCACCACGACCTCTCCGTCGTCGTCCTCGACCTCGAAATCGCTGGTAACCGGGCCTTTGTGGGCCGGGAAGCGCCGCATGATCTCGGCCGTGAGGGAGTGGGCGATGGGGATCTCGCTGAGCTCTCGGTCTCGCGTGAACGCCACGCCGAAGCTCGACTTGATGAACTCCCGCGTCGCGTCCACGAAGCTGATGGTGGCCAGACCGCAGCTGGCGTGCTGTGCCGCCTGCTTCGCCACCAGGTCGTAGATGTGCTCCTTGCCCGAGTCCATGATGCCGTACTCCGCCAGTCGCAGCGCTCGTTCTTCGTCCAACGACGAGGCCGCTGGAACTCGAGCCAGTGCTGTGTGGATCTCCTGGACGTCTTCGTATTCGTCCTCTTCCTCGAGCTCCTCGAGGCCGCGGTAGTCCTGCAGGTTCAGATCCTGCAGCTGGAAGTCCAGCCCCACGTTCGAGTCGTGGAACTCCATGCCGCTGTCGTCCTCCTCCAGCTCTCGGACGTCCAAGTCGCAGATGTCCTCCTCCTCCTCCTCCTCCTCCCCCTCGTCCTCCTCTCCGATGCCGTCCAGGTCGTCCCGATCCGAGTCGGCGTCCGCTTCCGAGTCGTCGAAGTCGAAGACCTCCGACTTGGTCGTGAGCCGCCCGGAGGTCCCCTTAAGGGCGAGATCGAACTCGGAGTCGTGGAAGTCCATGAGCGACAGCTCCGAGAAGCGCTTGTAGAACTGCTCGCTCTGCATCACCACGCTGCTGGGTGACGTCGACGACGTGGACGAGCACACCGACGCGGTCTCCTCCACCGTCAGCTCCGGCTCGACTTCGGAGATGGCCGCTTCCGCGGCTTCCGGCTCGTTCTCCAGCTCGAAGCGACTGCCGCGGGAGCTGCTGGCGGTCGTGGCGTTGCTGGTGTTGCTGCGGTTGTAGAAGCTGTTGCTGAGGTTGCTGCTGCTGATGCTCAGCGTCTTGCTGCTGCCGCTTTTCGCGAACGACGACGTGCCCAGCCCGCGACTGCTGGCCGCGCTGCTCCGGCCGCCGCGGCTGACGGCCAAGAGCCCTCGCGAGTCGTACAGGTCGCTGCTGTCGCCGCTGCTGGAGTTGGTGGACGGCTCTCGGCCTTCGTCCTCGTCCTGCATCTCTGGGTCCTGCAGCTCCGGGCTGGGCGGCGTCCTGGTCGTCCGGCTGGCTTCTCGGGGGCGGAGCGCCGGCTGCAGACGGCTGGGGGAGCCCTCCGCGGCCACGCCGTGCTCGCAGTGCGCGCAGATCCGAAAGGGGCACTTGCCGGCCTTCCCCAGCTTGATCTGGTGCACCGACGAGCACTTGGAGCACGCCACGTCGCCGCAGAGCCGGCAGTGGTGCTTCCTGCGCGAGATGGAGAAGCCTGCTTGGCAGATAATGCAGCACTTCCGCGTGCGCGAGCGAACCCAGTTCTCCGAGGTGACGAAGGGCGAGTCACGCAGCCGCATCACCAGCAGACACGCACTTAGCGCCTGGAAGGCCGTTAAGTACGCCAGCATGTTCTGGCGCCGAGACGCCGTGATGCCCGCGGCGTCATAGCAGCTCAGCTTGACCAGCACTTCCAGCACGTTCTCTCCTGCCACCGAAGACGCCACGGGGTACACAACAATGCCCGAGAACTGCGCAAGGGCTCGGGAAGCCACTGCGAATCCGGAACTGGCGCTGAGCGATGACGTAGACGACGACATGATGGGTTTGCAATAGCGCGTCACGGCCGGGTCCTCCATGGAATGCTGCGAGATGATGCCGATCCGGTGGTCGACTACGGAATCAGAATCAGACGACGATGGCGCTGGGATCTGTCCGCGGCAGATGGTGGCGTACTCGGCCAGACACATTGTAAGGCCCTCGTCCTCCAGCTGCGGCGCGCCCGCACCCGTCGCGGACGCGCCGTTCATCCGCGCGGCCCGACGCTGCCGATGCCGGTTCTTGCCCCCGAACTTAAGCGCATTGGAGGACGCGGACGCCGACAGGGACTGGCTGGAGTTCGTCCGCGGGGACCGGCCCTTGATAGACACGTACTTGATTGCATATTGCTCCGGATCTGTGGTGCTAACCGACGATGGGGCAGGTCTGCGGCCGGACGCGGACTGCTGTGAGCCCCGCGAGGACGCGGAGGAGGATGTGGACGACGATCTGCGGACCGTCCGCGCGGGTCGGACGACCTCCCCGAAACTCGTAAACACGTCCGCAAGCTGCACTCGGTCCTCGAAGAGACAGGCCAGCACGTTCTGGTAGCTCTCGCGCTGCGGACACGCGAAGATCCGCATGAAGTCGTCTAGTGTGGCCCGGACGCGCGAGGTGGCCAGCATGGTGTGTGTGTTGTGTGGCAGCAGCGACGCGTCCGGTGGCACCATGGAGGACACGCGGTCCGCGGCGTCCGCGCGGAGCTCGTAGACGTTTAGAGGCCCTTTTGCAGTCACGAACTGCCACTTGTCCGCGTTTGCAACCGCGTCCACGACCAGCGCGGCCGCATTTGCACGCGCGTCCTGAAGTAACGCGTCTTGCTGCAACTCGCTGAAGTGGAAATACGGCTCGTTTGTCGCAGACGGCGAGAGCGAAGACGACGACAGCGACGACGAGTCGAACCCGTTCGCACGCCCGACGCTCTGCACCTCGTCGGGGGACTGCAAGACGTCCGCGCTGAAGTGCGAGCGCCCGCTGCTAGTGGCCCACGCGTCGCTCTCCGGCTGCAGCGGGGCGGTGGACGCCGTGGACGGCGCCTCGCTAACTCGAGAGGCCGACGACGACTTGTGGTGGCGGTGCTTGGGACGGTACAGGGCCCCATAGTTCACCATAGTCGGCAGATCCGCGACGCCTGTTTAGCTGCGTCGCAAAGCGGACCCCGAGTCTTCGTGTTGCACGGAGCGCGCCGCGCGTTTAGCTAAAAACCTCCCGCGCGTGCGTTCGCTGGCGGTTGGTCGGTTCGCTCGCTTGATCCGCAAATCACTCGTTTAGGAACTGGCCTAAACTTGCGGCGGCGAAGTGGCGAAGAGGGGGGCGGGAACCCAGCCGGGAAAGGCAGGTGTGCACAGTCGCAAACTTGTCGGCGCGGCTTTTTTCTGGGCCGCGAGCCCTATCATCCGGTCCAATTCAGATGACCAGAGAAAGGCCCGCGGAGCTGAAAGCATAGAGAACGACAGAAGAGAGGGAAGCGAGGGGATGGGGTTGGCGCTGACCACCAGGTGGCGGGGATCAGAGACCGGACGAGGCGAGTCGCGATGTGGCGTCCTCTGCCCGAAATGGCACCGGCCCGAGTGAAGAAGCCTGTCTGGCTGGATGTTTGCTCGCAAGCTCACCGGTACGGAGACGGCGGCCGCCGAAAGGTCGCGAGCCGATTGTCCGCAATCGTCAGACAAAGTGCGGTGGATAGCCGTCCCGCTGACTCCGTATGGATCGGCGGAGTGGCCCTTCGTGAGTGAGACGTCGGCCCTCCCGGAAGCGCTGTTGATCTGTTGATCTGTTGGTCTTCTCGAAGCTTTGCGGGATACGGCGCAGTGTCAGGCGGTCCCACGTGCAGATGAGCCCTTGCCGAGGAAACGTGATGGTCTCGGGAAGACAACTCACGTCGGTCCGCAAGGGTGGACCACAGCAGCCAGAGGAGGCTTGCAGGCGCCGAGCATTCCGTCAGCCGAGTTTAGTCTGCGAAACGCCTTTTTCCAGCGAGTGCTTTCACGGAAGACGTGCACCCTGCACTGTCCTCGCGTGTCAGTAGAGCACAGCGCGCAGTCGTGATGATGGCACTCGAGCGAGGTGGTCGCCGCCGCTCGCACGATCGAAGAAACTCGTGCCACATTCGCAAATCGCGCGATTGCGAATGTGTTTCCCGAAAAATGAGTCTCGGCGGCGACAGTGGGGTAAGTTAGCGCAACATACGCCCAGACGCGTTGCAATTGGACGCGACACCATCTCAAAGAGCGTGCAAGGGGGGGAGGCAAACATCAGCGCATCTCCCTGCTCCTGCAGGGGACAAGAGACCGACCACTTGCAGAAAAACACGACAAGTAGAGTGCCACCCAAGCAATCCTTTCGCATTTTGGGACCTGGCGCCGGATCTAGTTTTAGGTTTTATAGCGTCAAGTTTTAGCGTCCATGAGCCTCCGAATTACCAACTTGCAGACGCACCGATTTCTAACGGCAAAAGCGCGCGACTGGAAGGCCTGTTGGATCCATCGAAAGCCTTCCTGCTTGGACCGATCACCTCCACAGTCGCGTCGTTCTCTCCGTCTGCATTTGCTTGCCATTGGCTTACCACATCAGCGCTCTGTCAGGCGCGTGAGTAATGATAGCGATACCTGCAGATCGCCCTCGCCTCAAAAGAAAATCAGCCTATCCCGGCATGTTGCTGGCCTCAAGTGTGCGCTGCAAATTGCACTGCAATATGATCCAAGTCATATGTCAGTCAAACTTTATGCTCGTGAGTGACCGATTCAGCCAGTCGTCCGTTACACCCGTTTCCACTGACTCGCTTCAACACCACTGCACCTTTGCGCTGACCCGACGCCCCAAAAAGTGCTCAAATTTGTGCATCCCCGCCTCAAAACTGTGTTTTCGCCATGAAGAACGGCCTCGTACTGGGTCTGGACGGCGCCGGCAAGACGCTGCTGCTGCGGCAGCTCACGGCGCAGCTCGTGCGCGAGCAGAAGAGTGTCTTGGCTCGTCTGGTCGCCCTCACCTCCAGCGCCAGAGGAGCGACCTCCTCCTCCAATGGGACCAAAACGGAGACCAAAAATGGTGACGTCTCCATCGACCCAACTACCCAGCCCACCGTGGGCGTGGAACACTGGCCGCTGCCTCTGGACGGCGGTAGGACCTGCACGCTCTGTGAAGTGGGCGCCCAGTTGCTGCCCATGTGGCCCGCCTACTTTGAGGCCTGCGACTTCTGGCTCTTCCTGGTGGACGCCAGCAACCCCGTGCAACTTGCCGGCGCAGCCGTGGAGCTCTTCGCCGTGCTGGGGGTGGAGGAAATGCGTCGCAAACCCAAGCTGGTGGTGGTGAATCACATTGACGCCGACTGGACGGTGGATGACGCGGCCTTGCGCACCTACTTGTGTCTGGACCGCCTGCTGACGGACCCAGAAGCCGGACCCGTGCAGATCCTCAAGGTCAGCGCGCTTACTGGCGAGAACGTGGAGCAGATCCTCAAATGGCTCAGCTTCGTGGTGACCAGCAGCCAATTCCGCCCCAATCCAGGCCTCACGCTCAGCATCAGTGGCCGCTATCGAACGGGAGGGAGACAGCTCTCAAGCACTGAAGTACGAGTCCACCCGATCACGCAGTAATATACCTCGATTTCGAGACAGAAATTCGCTACTCGCTGGTAAAATCGCTATTTCGCCAGCTCTCTTGCCTCTTGCGCAAGCTTAATTGCGTTCACCTTCGTGGCAGAAGGGGTATTCGTCAGCTAGCGTCACATTGGCAGCCAGATCGTGGTGCACGGCGGTCTGAAAGAGGCGGAAGTGCTTCAAATCGCGACTGATGTTGCCCATTGCGATGACGGCGCAGTAGCTGCCGAGCACGAGACTCGTGATGATGGTCACGTAGCACATGGCGCGGTCGCATTTGCCCTTGAACGTGTGCGTGGCGATGGGATGCACGCGCAGGTAGCAGAGACACGGCATGATCATGCACGAGACGGCCACGGCGGTGGAGCCAATCAGGCTCAGGATGTCTGTGAAGGACGCCTGCAACATGACCGCCAACAGTGTCTGAAGCCCCACGGTGAATATGCGGATCACACCGCTGTAAACTCGATCACGAGCGGTGAAGCTCTCGCTACTGGAGACGTCGTCGCCGCTGCTGCTCATTGGAGGCGACGGAGCTTGGAAGTAGGGCGTGTTGCTGCCGTAGAGAAACCCATCGTCTTCCAAATTGGGCACAGCAGGCGGAGAGAGCGTGCCAATAGCGCTGGCGTTGCCGAGAATGGGTTTGCTGGGGCCTAACGCGGCGGTTTTCGTGGCGCGTAGCGCCAATGCTTGCTGCAGAACCTCGTGGTCAGCGTCTTTGCCGAGCAGATAGCGCTCCAGATCGAACAGCGTCGGGTTCAGCAACACGGGGAAGGCGATCACAATGTGTGCGAGCATGAAGCCCGCCGCCGCTTTCTTCCACGCGCTGGAGTCCGGTAGTTGGTCCAGTAACGTGGCCGGCGCCGTGCACCCGAACTGGTAGTACGTGACGATTCCGATGAACAGATAGAGCGACGTGATGAAGAGCAGTGTGAGCGACACGAGGTTGGCAAGGCGGGTCGGGTCTGTGTGCTGTCGCTGGATGGGAGGGATGACGATCGCCGTGCCGACAGCGAACATGATGGTGCCGAACGTCTGCACGGCGTGGTCGGTCTGGATCTGCGTCTCCCGCGGGGAAGACTGGGCCTTGTCGAGGCTGTAGCCGATGCAGATGACGTCGGCGCAGACAGCCACGAAGCCACCGACATAGACCAGAGGAGCAGCGGCTTTCAAGGTTGGAATCAGCATCACAGGCATCACCCCGAGAGCCATCCAGGCGATCCACTCGGTGGAGTCTCGACCGCTGTCGGAATCGAACGCCGTGTCCTTAAGCAGGCACGGCAGCAAGATCGTCCCGCCCATGACGAGGAACGCAATGGGACTCAGGAAGCAGACACCCCACTCTGACAACAGCACTACGCGTCGCCCCATCTCGCCGAAGGCAAAGAACCCGAGGTCGCTGAAGGTGCGCACGGACACGGGCGCCACCATCAACGCCTTGCTCACTGCCACACTGCCATCACAAACACACAAATGCGAAGGTCGAGCATGCATTAGCGCTTCAGGAGCCACGGTGCTTATCGTATGGAAGCGAACGCACCTTGCGTGCAGATTGCAGGCTGAGATGAAATACACGCCAATGGCGGCCAGCACGGGGCCCGCGGCAGCGAAGATGGCACCGAAACTCATGGCGCCCACGCCAAACGTGGCGCAGAAGAGCAGAGCCACGCACAGGACGTCGTCAGGAGGTGCCATGGTCGGCCAAACGCAGCAAAGTGCATCAAAGGGAGGGAGGCCTCTCAATCGTCCGCGTTTGGATCGCGACCTTTCAAGATCGGTTGTGCACTTCATAGCGTTACTTTTCAATAAACAGTGACATGGCACTGGGATGACTAACGCTGAGCTCGCGTAACGTTCGGTTTTTGGTTCGCACGTGCCACTTCGTTAGTCGCGGGATGCGAACTTATCTCTGCCGAATTCGGGAGAACACCGACGAATTCGGCCGACTTGGCGAAATTTGAAGTATACAATTCGTTATATACCGACCGACCGGGAAGGAAGCCAACCGAGCCCACGGCGTTTCCGACCGGATTATGGCCATGCTAGCCACTTACAAATCCCAAGTGATTACCGCTAGCGTAGCCGACCGGCACCCGAGCGAGTGTACCTACCCCGCTCATAGATGGACCAACCCATGTCGGTGTCTCCAGGTGGTTCCGAGCCGATCTCGATCAGTCCAACCTCTTCCTTCGCACTAAACCCGGGGGATCGATTTCCGACCGACCAAGTGGCAGTCAAGCTGAAAAACATACGTTCTTTAGTATCTCCCGCGCCACCCAAAACGACCGGCCTCCCTGAGCAGGCGCATTTCTTCGTTGCCTTTTGGAACTCCGGGAGCTTCGCCTGCCCAAGGCTTCCTTCCCACTTTCAATCCAGAGCTCAAGAACTCAAGTGATTTCGTCAGCGCTTCCCTGTTCAAAGCTGAGATGCACGCTTCCCCGACTCTTCGCGCCGCCTGCACAGGCTCGGAAGCCTCCACGACACCCTCGACAGACCGCCGCCGCACACACAAGCGCCGGCGCAGCGACGGCCAAGCCGCTGCCGCGTCTTCCGGCGTGTACGACGACGACTTTGCGCTGGACCTGGGCTGCGCCACCTCGGAAGAGAGCTCGGCCGACGAGACCGACGATGTGGAGGCGGAGGAAGAGGTGCAGCAGGAGTCTGCGGCCAAGCGGCGGCGACGCGCCGACTTGGATGACCTGAAGAAGTCAGTGCGGCGCATGGAGGCTCAGGTCCTGGACGCCTCGGCGCAGATACTCGCCCTGCGCGCGCTGGTGGCACAAGTGGTGGTTCGCCGCCAGCAGAGCCGCGCATAGAAGCCACGAGGCCGCATGCTGTAGTTTATCCCGACCCGGCGACGCCTCGTGCCACGCGAGAGAGCGGCAGGCGAAGACCAAGCTCGTGCATGAGCGGGCATTCATCGCCAGCAGGTCCGTTTATTGGTAAATTGAACATGAATTTAACAAGCATTCGCCCACAGTTTCCCAGATAAAGTGGGTTCCTTTGCGGCGTTAACTCAGGCGGAAACTAGGCGCGCTCCCAGCAATATTGGCACGCCATTTGACAAATTTTGGGAAGAAGATCGCGATGCGGACCCGAGGCGCCAGCGGGTCCTGGCGTTTGGACGACATGGCGAGGCCTCGCTTGCGCCATCGCCGGCCGCGGAATTCCTGCGCCATCGCTGTCGGCGGAGCTTCTGCAGGCTTCGCTGGCGTTGCGGGGCCGTTTTCTTTACAGCCTTCAGTTTGGTCATCGAACAACGAAGAACGGCGAGCATCGCATGCTTTGGCCGCTGTCTTTTCTGCGGTCGGTCGCAGTCGCGACTGCCGTGAACAGAGGTTTACTATACCGTGAGCTGGTAAAGAGATTTGGGCGGTCGGAGATTGGGACGGAATGTCTCGTTCGTTGCGTGTTGTTCTTACGGTACCAAAGCCAAAGCGACGAACAAAACTCGTCTCCTCGCTAGGTTCGCATCTCTTCAAACTGAAGAGCGCACTGAACGCTGAGCGAGGTGCGAACTTACTGGAAACAAACTGAAGCAAGTTAATTGGTGTGGTCACCATGCAGTAGCTGACCTAATGGCAGGAGCCTTTCCGCGGTAGCTCTGTAGCGCGCTCTATTGCGTCTGCTCCTGGCCTCCGACCAGCGGGATGACGGTCCGGGGGCCTTGCGGAGAGAAGTGGTGGGTCTCCTCCACGTACCAGAGCTTGTCGAACAGCGCCGGCTGCGGGTCCGCCGCCAACTCGGCCGAGATCTCCTCACACTTGGCGCGCACGCGACTCAGCGCTTCCTCGCCAACGTCGGGGGACAGCACGCGGGCCAGCGTCGAGTGGATGATGACGCGCGTGTCGGTCTTGGGCGCGTACGAGAAGGTCTCCTTGGCCACGCGACGCAGATGATCCACCGAGAACTCGGTGTTGGCGTTGACGACGTCCTCGCTGAACGCCGCATCCGCCGTTGGGAGGCACTGGAAGAGCAGAATGACGGCGCCCGAGGAGGCCAGAATGACCTTCACAGGGGCCATTCGGATCGGCGCAAAGTGCGTGCCCATGGCCGTGAGCTGGGCCACGTCGGCGGCGCGTCGACTCTTCGCGTTGGGCGCCAGGTCCTCCGGGTGCGACGTGTGGAACAGCGTCACATGCATCAGGTCCAGGCGGTTGACGTAAGCCACAGCATTGTCTGTCTCGGGCTCTCGAGGCAGCAGCTCCGTCAGCTGCTCGCCAATTTTGCGGCAGCGCTGCGCCATTGCAGGAGGGATTACAGCGCAGATCAGCGCCACCATATCATCTTCGCTCGGAAGCACGTACGGCTTGGGCTCCAGAGTCGCTCCTGGCGTGAAATGCGCTCTTCATCCAGGTTGCAATGCCACGAATTAGCTTCTTGCAGGAGGGATTTCTGGGAGAAAGAGAAGACGCACCTCGTCGCGAGCACCGCCGCGCGGTTCAGCGGCTTCTGGCCGCCCCGATACAGCTCCTCGTAGAGCTCGGCCCGCTGCTGGCGCCACTGAGCCTCCTCTTCCGTGCATTGCGCGCTGCTCATGCTCGTCTTTGTCCGGGGCTGCTTGGTGTCGTGCGGGAGACTCCGATTATGACGCATCGTCCGGATGGAGAACCGTTGACTTTTTCTTTATCCGGACAACGGATGTCAGATCCCTGCATTACTTCCCAGCGTGGTCCACACATGTGTATAGTTCGAGCTATTGTATACATAGCTCGACAAGTATACATACCCGGGAATTCGCCAGTCGAAAACGCTCATGGCTTCACAATTGGGTTGCCCCCCCCTCGAGCTCCAATGCTGCTTCACTATCTAGATGCACTTAACGCCTTGGAGGTCGGACGCGAGGTCTCTCTGGGCCCCAGCGAGACGACGCTCGTGTGGCCAGTGGGGCGGATGTAGTGCGACTCGTCCACGTGCCAAAGCTGCTCGACGACGAGCGCGTTGCTGTCCGCGTCGCTTGCCAATTGCGCCGAGAGCTGCTTACACACAGCCTGAACGCGAGTCAACACTGCCGCATCTACGGCGTCGACGGAGAGCACGCGTGCCAATGTCGCGTGGACGATTGTGCTTGGACCTTTGGCCGAGACAAACGGGAAGAACTCCTGTGCCTCCTGACGCAGCAGATCCACGCTGAACTCGGCGTGGCTGCCGGCATTCTTCACTGCTTCGAGGGCTTGTGAGTCCCTGTGAGTGTCCATGTTATCGATGTTGAGGCACTGTAGAAGCAGCAAGATGGCGCCGGAGGCAGCCAGCACAACCTTGACGGGAGTCACGCGGAACGGCGCGAACTTCGTCGCCAATTCTCGCAGCTGCGTGACCTCACGCTCAATGCGATCAGCTTTGCGTTCGCCTGGGTTGCGAGGTGCGAGATCATCCGGATGCGACGTGTAGAACAGCGTCACATGCATGACATCCGGATCGCTGACGTACACGCTCTCCGCTGTCGTCCCCACGCGATCGCTGCGAGTTCCCGTCCCCTTGGGCTCGCCACGCACGGCTGCCACGACGGCGGTGGTAATCCCTTGCCATTGCTGCGCCGCAGCCCGCGGGATCTCCGCGCAGACGACCGTGACCGCGTCGTCCTCGTGCTCGAAGGCGAATTCCTTCGGGACAAGGCGCGGCGGAAGTGAGTCGCTTGCGAGTGTGAAGAGCTCTCTACCCAGCCAAAGCAAAATGCAGTCAGTATACACACCAGACGGATGAGTATCTCCCCACCTGGATCTCTGCCTTGCTGTGGACACCTGGAGGCCTGGACGGCGTCGCTGTTGAGTCCCCCTTCGGCGCTGCGCTCGAGCTGCTCGTAAAGCGCCTGGCGTGCGCGTCGCCACTGCGCTTCCTGCTGAAGGAGAGGCGGGGCGGCGCCGTGACCTGTCTTGGCTTCACTACTGGTAGCGCTCATAGCAGAGCTTCCGTTCCACAAAGTGACGTTGGTCGAACCGCTCTGTCCCACAAAGAAAGCATGCTTGTCAAATGCGCTGACCACGGCACACTGGTTGTTTGCATTTGCACTGAGGACTTACAACCATTTATTATGGATCAGACCCGTCTACGTGGAGTCCTCGTCCAACGCCACGTCCTCACTCTGCCTGTGAAGCGCCAAGAGCGAGAGAGACGTTGGATGCCCTGCCCGATGCTTCCCTGGTCTTGAGAGTCTGCGCGAGAGCTTAAGCCTGGGTCTGCAGCCGGCGCTGTTCCGCGGCGGCCTTGGCCTTGGCGAGGCTCTGCTCGAAGGGCGGATAGCACACGCCCTCCTCCGTGATGATGCCCGTGAGGTAGCGGTGCGGCGTGACGTCGAAGGCCGGATTGAAGACCGGGCAGCCTTCGGGCGCGATACGCACGCCCTGTACACAAGCCACCTCATCGGCGCCACGCTCTTCGATAGGGATGCTCATCCCCTCGAGGAAGTTGAGGTCGATCGTGCTCGTGGGCACGCAGGCGAACACAGGCACGGCGTTCTCCCGCGCCACGACCGCCAACTTGTACGTGCCGATCTTGTTCACCACGTCGCCGTTGGCTGCCACGCGGTCGGCGCCGAAGAGCACCACGTCCACTTTGCCCGCCAGCATGAGGTATCCCGCCGCGTTGTCCGCGATCAGATGCATCGGCACGCCCTCGCGCATCAGCTCCCAGGCCGAAAGCCGCGCTCCCTGCAGTCGCGGCCGCGTCTCATCCACCCACACGTGCACGTTCTTGCCCTGCGCGTGACACTCGTAGATGACGCCGATGGCCGTGCCGATGTCCACTGTGGCCAGTGCGCCAGTGTTGCAGTGGTGCAGGATGTTGCTGCCGGCGGCCACCACCTCGGCGCCGAACTGGCTCAGTCGCTTGTTGATGGCCACGTCTTCCTCGGCCAAAGCCTGAGCCAACGTCAGTGTCTGTGCTGCTAGATCCGCGACGGTGCTGTCCGAGCGTTGCTGCGCCTTCAGCTGGAGTCCCTTCAGCACTCGCTCCGTCGCTGGGTAGGAAAGACATGCATAGCCGGAGTCAGCAACGTGGGATATGAAGCCTTCTATCCAAGAACTCAAGGGAAGGAGAGCCCCACGTACCCCACGTGAGGTTGACGGCGGTCGGCCGAGCGGCGTCGATGGTGGTCTTGGCCCCCAGAATGGCCGCCAGCAAGTCCTCCTTGCTGGATCTTTCGGTCGCGCGGAAGTTCTGCGCCGCGAGCGCCAGCCCGAAAGCGCCGGCGGCGCCGATGGCGGGAGCTCCACGCACAGCCATCTCCGAGATGGCACGCGTCACGTCCTGCACAGTCTCACAGCGCATCAGCACCAGCGCCGCCGGCAGCTTGCGCTGGTCGATCAACTGCAGCGCGCCGTCCGTCCACTGCACCGAGCGCATGCGGTCACTTCCCGCTCCGGTCGCCATGATGGTTGGTTCGAGATGGCTTGTGATTTGTGGCGTTTGCGCTCCTATGATACTGCATATATGCTATATACCAGGCTACCGTATTATCACAGGTCCAGCTCCAAATTGCTCTCTATCCGTTGACTTCAACCTGATTTGTATGATCTCTGCAAATATGCCACCGGACAGGTTTCAGCTTTTATTATCGGGAAATCGTCGGCAGCACAAGCGCAAAGAGACCAGGCGGGTTCGCCACCACGCCCACACGATCCAGCAGGGCGACGTCAGGGACACGTGCGCCGTCCCCCAGGAGGTCCTGCACGCAGTGGCGTCTCTTCCGCGAGCTCTCAATGTACGTTGAGCGTTGCAGCGAGACAAGCGGCCGAGGCGTTGGCCCAGCCAATGTGTCCACTGACATCCTGTAGCCGCCTTCCTATCTTTTGACAGCGGCAAACAGGCCAGACACATGAGCGTGGCGAGCCAAGGCCATAGCCAACGGCTGGAGATGGATCAGCTGCGTGCGTTGGACTGACTCCCTCATCAGCTAAGAGAACAGGAGGCCAAGGGGGCCGTCTGTAGCTGCCGGCCTCGACGTGAAGGCTCGAGACTCGAGGCTGCGGCTCCGTCGGATGCTCACATTCCGATTTGCGCGCTACGGAATCCAAGCCAACAAGCCCGCCACCCCCAAGAACCGACCAAGAACCGACCAAGAACCGCCCGCCCGACCCGCCACGATGAAGATCTTCGTGCGTTCGATGCTCCACCTGTGCCCCGACGTCTTCCTGCGCTCCTCGACGCTCAAGTGGACTCTCGCTGGCTGTCATGAAGCTATGCAGTCGCTCTACCGACTGTGTACGCAGCTTTCAGCGAGTATGAGACGCCTCTGGGCCTTCGGGTCGCCACTGACCAAGCAGCTCAAGGATCATGTGGAGCTGCCAATTATGAGCATCGTGATCGACTGCACCACGGACTCATCGGACCTGCTCGACGTCGCCGGCGACGACAAGGCGTAAGCCAGCATTGCGGCCGAGATCGACGTTCGCGACCGTCCGGCGACGCGACCGCGGACCGGCCCACGTCCGCTCTGCGTCAAGGACTTCCTGTGTCGATGCGGAGACTGCCCAAGCTACAAGCGCATCGCGCTCGCTGTGGCATCATCGAGGGTGTACTGGCACACTGAACGCCAGAAGCAGGACATCACGGAGCTGGTCCAAGCGTTCTCAACCTACAACGAAGTACTCGGCTACCGCTCCAGCATGCTCGCAGCGGCCCACAAGTGTCTCCGCCTCTTGAATGGCGACGTGGACCTGGCGTTCCAGGCCTTCGTGGCGCTCAGCGAGAACGCGTCGTGTCTGTAAGTCGACGCAGGCCGCACCTACCGACCACCAAGCTCAAGCATCAGCTCCAGATCGCCATCTCCACCTCAAGTCTCAAGTTGCGCAGCGCGTCTCCCTCATCACAGAGTATGCAGCCTGCGTGACCGCCTGCTCGTCCACCTGCCGTTTGCTTCGGTGTCGCCCTCATCACGGCTTCTCCGACCCAAGCGCAGGCTTCGAGTGGCGGACGGACCCCGCCATTGGCCAACGCAGCTCTTCCCTCATCACGGAAGAGCCTGCTTCGGCTTGACGGCGGTCTTCGCTCCGGACTGCGGCGGTGGTCTCGACCTAGGTACTGCATGCATTGTCTGTCATTGTGTATTGGCTGTGGGTGGAGAGGGGGGAGAGAGGGGCTCGGCAGTGCTTGTTGTGACGACAACGAGTGCTGTTCGGGCCCTTTCCTGCCTCCTCTTCTGGTCGGAGGGGGCTTGGCGGCGCTTGTTGTGACGACAATGAGTGCTGTGCGAGCTCCTTCCTTCCTCCGCCTTCAAGCAAAACCCTCTTATAGCTCCATACAAACCAGCCAATTGCAACGTCCTTACTCAGTCCAGGTGTCTTCTTGCCATCTTCTTCTCCCTTCTTCGAACATCTGCTCGCTTACCTCACGCCTGCGTGGCTTGGCTTGGGCTCCAGCAGCTGCTGCCGCTGTGCACTACCAACTGAGACTTGGAGGCTATGCGGCCTTCGCCTCTGTCATCTTCCCGGTGTTCCAGCTGGCAGCGCTGATCTGGAGATGACGAGGATGAAGACGTTGAGGAAGAGAACGTGCTTAATGCCGCGTTTGCTACGGGAATGCCAGCTCTTTCGCTGTGATCTCGGTTGGTGGCACCTGTGTCTGTGATCAAGAGTGTGATCGAGCGTGGTGAGGCCATGAACCTCACGAAGACGCTGCAGATTCTCGTGTTTCGCAACCACGTTCCTGGACAAGCTGGCGGTCAAACGCAGCCAGCTGCGCGAGGGCGGTAGCCCGGACATCCTCGCTGTGGTGCACAGCTTCCTGCAGAGTCTGGGCGGCAGCGTGAGTGGCACGTCGTGTCTGTCGCCGACCAAGTCCAAGTCGAGCTTTGAACTGTCCGCTTGGTTCCAGGAGCCCGAGGTGCGTCAGCTTCACGCCTTGTATCAAGTCCTCTCTATTAGTGGGCCAGCCTTGATTGGTCGATGCCGCCTCTGTTTCCTAGATTGACGAGTCGGAGACGCGGCTGTGCAGCTCGAAGCCGACGGAGCACAAGCACGTGCTGCCCTGTAAGGCCGGCGGCGAGCTCTCACGCGGCGGGCCACTGACAGCCTCACGCCTAAAATTGAGAAGGAAGACGACGTGCACGACGCCAGGGAATGAGCAGCAGGGACGATGCATTCACGCGGAAACCGAGCTCGAGTGTCCCTCTGTCGTCACGGCATGATCGTCGGGTCTGCTGAGTCGAAACGACCAACGGTTGATGCGCAAACTCAGATCTGGTCGGTGATCTGATTCCGTATCCTCGGGCACGAAAAGCCGTGAACTTCTTGCTGCATCCGGCCGACCTCTTCTTCTTCCTCGAGCTGCGTTGGCGCGTGGCAGACCAATTGGGGGCCCGGCTGACTCTTCGCGATGCAGTGGACGGCTGAGCTCAACGCGCTGCTGAACCAGTGCGTGTTCGCCAGCGGCTACGACTTCGCGGCCGCGAGCACGCTCTTCTGCGCACAAGCCACCAAGCTGCGCCTGTGGATGTGAGTACTCCGTAGATCGTAGCTTGCAACGACCCTTCGCACACGTGCATACCTCACTGGTCTGTAGATGTTCCGAACGAAAGAGGAGGTCGGGAGCTCTCGTCCATGCAAGCAACACCCACTTACTAGTGCCGTACGGCACTTGCTTGCGCGTTCTTGTAGTGACGAAGGCAACGTGATGCTGACCGCGAACCAATGCCAAGAGCAGTGGATGAGTCTGAATCCGACTGTGGAAGACGACGATGGCGACGAGGAATACGATGCAAGCGATGACATACGGTCGGAAGAGCTCACAGACGAGCTCAGGGGTCAGGAGTGTCGGCGCAATGATGAAGGCCCGTCCCTGCATGACCGTGCAGGCCTGAGTCTTGAGAGCAATGTGGAGCATTCGTCTGATGGCTCACGTGACCACGACGCTGTAGTGGGCCACGAAGGAGGTGCCGCTATGCCGGACGGAGGTCCTCGACTGGAGCTGTCGCTGTCCGAAGCCGAGCTGGACCAGCTCTTGAGCTCGCTCCCACCCGCTAACGATGACCCGCAAGCGGCCGGGGGAAGTGAAGCTTTCTCGTCTGCAGATGCAAAGCATCAAGAACTGCGGCCGGCAACTGTCCATAGTGAGATGCAGTGGGTGCTGGCATTCCTGAAGAACCCGGACGCCATCGCCAACGTCGACGCCGAAGCCAAGAACTTGATGGGCAGTCCGGAGAAGCACGAGGACGACAACTACCAAGTCTTCCTGCAAGGGCTCAACGACGCAAACCTCATGATACCCGCGCCACTCGTGGCAGCAGAGAGGGTCCCGCCAACAGATCGACAATCCAGGCTTCGGCAGCCAGCAGATCGTAGCAACGGCAACGCTACAGACGAAGACGATGACGAAAGTGGAAGCGAGGATGACGAGTCCGTGAACTGGGAGCTCACTCGTCAAGCCATGAAGGATAAGCGAACATCTGAGGCCCTTTCATCCCAGGCCAGTTGTCCAATGTGACCAGTACTCGATCAGTTCACACCAGCGACCTCTTGAATCAAATGACGGCTTGGACTTCGTCCCAATAGCTCACTGTACATTCTTCATATGAAATCATCGTTGTTTCTGCCGCTTGACGTTCCCTTCACGGGTCGACGAGCGAGCAGCAGCTTTTTTCTTGTCAAGTTGCTGCTGTCTTCGTTCGATATGCTTTTCTTCTTCCACCACGTTCATTACGGAGGCATCTAGCCCGATGTCCTTGTTGAGCACACGTAGCCAAAGCAACTGCTTGTCGCTGAGTCGATCGCGCGGGCCTTTCACTTCCACAAGCTTCAGGTGCGCGGCCATCTTTCGTTCTTGCCCCAGCAACGATAACACACGTTCCAGCGGATGTTCTGGCGCCCCATTCTCTTTAGTGTATGATCCTTGGCCATCATCGCCAATGTTCATCTGATCAGGCACCGACGCCGGACTTGGCTTGGCGTTCAAGTTGAGGTCCTCTTCTATGCCGCAGAAAGCATGCACATTGAGGCAATCGTGGCTGTCTAAACAGCACTCCGGTGGCTGCAACACAGCATCACCTGAAGCATGGGATGGCTCAAACTTCAACAGCAGAAGATCAGGTAGCCCGTTTTGCGCCTGGTGGAACTCCTTCGAAGTGGCCATGTAGTGGAGAAGACCGGCGAGTTCCGTTCGTCCCATTGCCACCACTGTGAGCAAATGGAACTGCAAGGATGCAGCCTCGTCGCTTGGCCAATGCACAAACCGAGTCACTTTCCCGTACTCACGCTTCCAAGTTGCCGCAAACATCGTCAGCAATTCCTCCATTGTCCACTGTTTTTTAACTTGCGCAAGTCGGTGCTCGATTAAAGCATTTCGAGCTTTGCAAAAAGTGTCGGCGTAGCCAAAATCCAGTGGTGCCGACTGGAATGGGGTCTGGAACACATCCGGGACATCCGCGTACAGTATCTCCCACATCAAGATGCCGAAGATGTTTCCAAACACGACGCCCTCGGAATGAACCCCATACCACCCTGCAGCCGCTCCTTCCCCCTCATCAGAATGATCGCGATAGTACTGCAGCACGAGCTGCTCAACATTGCACGGCTCATCATCATAACCAATAAACCGGGATTTCTCTCCTGTCTGGCGATTCAATGGGCGACCCACAATGTAGTTCTGGCGGTACTCGTAAGTGCTTTGAGTGGCTTGCTCGTCAGCAGATATCAGCTCCGATCGCTCGTTTTCGTTGGCTCCCTCTTGCAAGTTCTTTTGTCGCTGCAATCGCTGTAGCCGTCTTTCCAGCGCAATCCGATCGGTTGCGAACACCAGTGGGTCCTCCAACGCGTTCAGGCAGGTCACTCGTGCTTGCTCAGCGCACTTCAGATGTTCAAGGTTCAGAGCCAGTCGATCCCACCAATACCCGCGCTTCCGCTCGAGAAGCGGAGCTGCGAGCAGTTCGTTCAGCAGGAGGCACGCAAGCTGGTACTTGCGGAGCTTTTCATACAAACTCACTGCGATGTGTACGACGTGAGCCAAGTGGTAGCCGGCATTACACTTAGAAAAGAACACTGGGGCTCCCGACTCGATGACCCCAGTCTTGACTCCGTCTAATGTTGAAGCCTTCACCCATCGCAGATACGCATGTAGACAACTCTTGCTGGCCACCACGAGATCATCAAGCGATTGCATCCGTCCAAGCTCACGGTGGAATTGCTCCCAGCTGCGCATTTGCCAACTAGCAGCCTCCAGAGCGCCGCCCTCCACACCGTGCTGTCGTGCGGGTGGCCCCACCTCTAAAACGCAGTCGTCATCATCCTCTGTTTCTTCGTAAAGGATGAACAGCAATCTCTGAAAGGCGAGAAATGCGGGCGGGGTGTCGTTCAGTATCCACTTGAGCTCCAGATCTGGTTCCTGGTACTCTTTGTCAGGCGTTGTGATCACGAGACACTGCTCGATGGTGCTCATCAGTCCATGCAGCTGATACGCCACCTCGTAGCACACATACGCCTCAGACGAAGGAAAAGCTCGACGGCGAGTGCAGCTCTGAATGTCTGTGGCATCACTACTCGGTGTGCCAGTGAGTTTGTACTCCGGGTACGCGACTTTGCCGAAGAATACCATCAAACCCGGCCATTGGGTTGGTTCCTGGCGCAGTTTCCGCGTTGCCAGCGGCAGCAGTTGACTCATATCCGTCAGCTGCGGTGGGATCGAGAAAGAGTTGTAAGGTGAGCTGGCCATAAAGTAGAAAAGGCGATGCATTCGCAGCAGCAGATCGCGCGCCGCCCCCGCCATCTGGACAACCATCACGTCTGACGTTCCCTTCCCTGCCAGTGGATAAGACCTCGTCCAGATCTGGTGCATGAGCCGCGCCACAGGGATGCGCGAGCCATCAATACGTCGCTGGGTCTTGACAACGCGCTTGATCGCCTGCAGTAGCTCAGCTTTCCCGCCACTCCCATTGCTACCAGTCATTTTCTTGTGCAACGCTGCAAGTTCGGCCGTCGTTGCGCACTGCTGGATGGCGTCCATCGCTGCATCCAGCTGGACGCGTTCATCCTGGTCTCTGACCGTTGCAGACACACGGCTGTCACTAGTCGTACACGGGAACTTGAGCAGTAACCCCCCTTGCACAAGGGAATCAATCGTGGCTTGCACGAGCGTGTGGTCCGGAAGTTGCTGTGTCTTCTCTTCCTCCTCACATCCCCCGGCACCTGAAGTTTCTTGGTTATCTGTGCCGCCTTCTGTTGCGTTTATCGTAGCTGCCGCGTGCTTCCTAAAGGCGCTTGCCTTCAGGAAATAGCGGAACAGCGACGTCGTCTTGAACCACGGTCCGCGGCGCTGGAACAGACGAGCATACAGCTGTTTCTCGAACGGCGACAGCTTCGTCAGAAATGCAGCAGCAATTGCAAGCTCCTCGTCTGAGAAAAGACCGCGGAAGTCCTCGCGCTCGTGCAGAATTGTGGTGAGCACCAATCCGAAGTGACGCGCGTACGCATCTTCCCACGCCGGCTCCGTCTTCTCTTCGGGGTGCTCCTGGGCATGGGGTGGCGACGGCGTAGCTCCTGCCACCTTCTCACCTGACTCTTCTTCCTTAGCCTTGCTGGTTTGCCCGTCAGCAGCGGCAGATGTCGCCACCGCCGCCACGACCTGGCGCGCGCGCGCACTCTTGGCGTCCATGTTGAGGCAAACTGCAACTTTCCGATGGCGAGTGCGGTTGTCACTCTTTCGAATTTCCGACCACGCACGTTACGCCGCTCCAACCTGTTGCTGATTTGCAGTGTTAAGTTCGGTACGCAAAGCGCAGGACGTTAACATGTTAGAGCGTTTGCTTACCACCCCTCTTTGGGCAACTTACAGCACACTAAGTTCGCACTTCCGCCCACCTTCCGATGCAGCGCCGTCCCTCCCGCATTTGAAATCCACACGCGCCAGTTCTTTAGAGGGGGAATACGAATACAGAGGTGAGTATCATGGGGAAGCGCCGCGCAAATGGGGCGTCTGCGGCTCCCACGACTGGGGTGGTTGCTGCAATGGGCGGTGGGGAAGCAGGGGATGCCTTAGCTGCTGCATTTGCCGCTGAAGCCGCCGCCAACGGGGCCCAAGCGACAGCATTAAGTTCGCCATCTGATGCTACGACTCATGTGGCGGCGGCGGCGGCGAAAGCGCCTGCCCGCCCGCGCGTCCGCCAGGGCGGAGGCAACGGGAACCTCACCAACTACCAGCGCAAAGTGATCTGCGAGTTCTACCGCAAGAGCGGCGGCGTGATGTCCCAGAAGGACCTGGCGCAGTGGACCAAGCACGAGTTCAACCTCAAGAAGACGCCGGCGCAGTCCACTATCTCGGGCATCCTGCGGCGCCAGCACGAGTTCGTGAACATGAGTTCGCTGGAGCTGGGCATCAAGAAGCGGCGCGTGGTGCAGCACCCGCAGCTGGACAGTGCGCTGGCCAACTGGGTCATCCAGTGCGCGCACCGCGGCATCACCGTCCAGGGCGACCTCACCAAGGAGAAGGCCAAGCACTTCGCCAAGATGCTGGGGATCCCCGAGAGCGAGCAGCCCGAGTTCTCCAACGGTTGGCTGCACTCCTTCCAATTGCGGCACAACTTCAGCTTCCGCAAGTTCAATGCGGACCACCACCACCACCACAACGCTGGCAGCGGCGGCTTGGACGACGCCACAAAGGCGCCCATTTCCGATGCGAGCAATGCGGTGGCCAGCAGCAGCGGAGGTGCTGCCCGTCGAGGCACGACGAGCGCCAACAACCAGAAGATCTTGTACTTCTCAAGCATGGAGGCTCTAGTGAATGAGACGGACAAGTTCGAGCCGAAGAACATCTTCGCCGTGGAGGAGACGGCTGTGCTGTACACGCTGCCGCCCACGCAGAGCGCCGTGGTGGCGGATCCAATGCGCGCCAAGAAGCGCTTCTTGGTGGCGCTGGCGGCGAACGCGGACGGCTCGGAGAAACTGCAGCCGCTGTTCGTTTCGCACCACGAACACCCCAAGTGCTTCCGCAAGAAGACTGCGGAGCAGCACGGACTGCACTACTTCTGGAACCACAAGGCGTGGATGACGGGCGTCATCTTCTCGCGCTGGCTGCAGCGACTGGATTTCGCCATGGCCAACCAGAAGCGTCGCATCCTGCTCTTCATCAACGAAGTACCTTCGCACGTGGTCTCGCATCTCGACCTCACGAATGTCGTGGTGTTCATCCTTCCCGTGGGCGCCTCGCAGATGCTGAACCCCATCACGTCCCGCGTGGTGACGATCTTCAAGAAGCGCTTCCGCCGCTATCACCTGCGTCATGCGATCGACAAGTCGGAGACTGCTAGAAGTACCATGTTCGACGTGGATGTGCTCCAGGCCATGAAGTGGGCGACTGCCAGTTGGGAGGAGATCGCGAAGGAGACGATCAAGCGCGCTTGGCTCCCCACGCATCTCGTGCGTGACCGGCTGGGGATGGAGGAGCACGACCTCCTGCAAGATGAAGAAGAGGTCCTCCTCGACACGGAGCTGGAACATCTGATGCTCTTCCTGCGACTCACGGACACCGTGCCTGTCATGGAGTATCTCAACGATGAGGGCATTGCCGAGAACGCGGTGCACGAGGAGTTCTTTGACGTTGTGGAGAATGTCGGAGATGTGCCGGAGGATGAAATCGATGAGAGTATCGAGGAAACGGCGGGCCGCACTCTGTCGTTGCAGGATAAACTCAAGGCGTTCCGAGACGTGCTCCACGTCCTGAAGGACCGAAGCGACACGGATGACAGTGCGATGAATGCGATTCGCCGTGTGCAAGACGCGATTCGCATTGAAGGCCGCAAGGAATCATTGGGGGAGATGGACGTCGGCGTTGGAAATGAGGAAACTCGTGCTCTCGACCTGAGTGGGCCGGCGGTGGAGGGCGAGGGCGATGTGGCTGTCGCTTCGTCGGCCCATGCGATCGCGTCGCTTGAAATGGATACCCACCAGCACTTGGATGCCGCCACTCTCCTTGACAACTCCGCGCTTTCTGCAGCCTCCGCGTCGCTGGCGGAAGGCACGAGCGACCACGCGGACGCGATGCTGGCTGCCGTTGAGGAAGGTGAGAACCGCCAAGCCGCCGCCGGTGACTTTCACGCGGTGATTTAGCCCCCTTTCTCTGAGTCGGTACCTCACGCTATGTCTATGACGTAGTGGTGTGAGTTGGATGGGCAGTGCCGGTGGAAGCAGCATGAAGGAACGAGTGGAGGAGGAATGAACATGTTGTAGCAGCGCACTGTTGTGTACGTACTCGAATTGGATATGTTTCCCACATGACTTGTCAGAAGGTAGGCGGCGTTGTGCTGGTCAGTGTCACTGTGCATCCTGGCTGCAGGTATACTGTTAGGGTCCCCTGATGTGCCTGCCTTGCTATTTCTGCAGGACTAACATTCGATAGCGCTCCTTTTTCTTCTTGGCCAGATCGATCGCCAGGCCAGAACCAAGTGTCTGTATAATCGATTTGTGCTTCCGCATTCCCCGCGCGACCTGCTCCCAGCGACGGAATGCCGGCCGGAGCTGTCGCGTGCGAACTGTCGTGATGAACATCAAGAAGATCGTGCGATGCCGCTCGAAGACAGTGGCCTCGCTCCACTTCTCCATGGCCATCGACAGCGTACGCCGCAGGAACTTACGCATAAGTCGTTGGGACGCCAGCTGCACGCGGCGTTGCTCCTCCGTGAGCAAGTACCGCAGCGCATAGTCGGCGGCTTCGGCCACGTCATTGCGCTGCCAGTCAGCAATCACACCGTTCAGCGTCTCGACGAGATGCTCGCTCGCATCCAGTTCGTTGCGTGTCTCCTCTCCGACGTGGATGGCGTGCAGATGCTCCAGCTTCGCTCGCAGTTTCCCCAGCTTGAGTTCGAGTTCCTGCAGCCGCGACAGGAAATGGACGCGGCAGTCGCAGACGGAAGCCACGAGCCCGAGTGATGACACCTCCGCTTGAAGTTGCGGGAGCTCGGTCTCTTCATCAACGGCGTAGGCGACGTTGCCGAGCGCGACGAGCGCCCAGTAGAGAACGCGCGAGTCCTGGCGATGCTCTTGCAGTGCGCCTTGGAGCAGCGCGAGGCCATTGGCCTGCACGATCTGCCATTTCCCATTGGCTACAAGCAACCAGAGACCGCATCGATGTGAGTGCAACCCTGCCATTATCTCGCGAAAGGCTGGCAAATGACAGACATGCTTACCGTTCTCGTAGGAAAACAGTGCGAGGATATAGCAGCACTCGGCTACGATGGCTGTTTGAAGGCGATACAAGTCGCGTTCTAAGAAGGAAAGAACTAGCGGGATGCCTGAGCAGCCTTCAAGCACGAGTTTGGCAGACCCGTTCTCGTCCAAGATGGCGCCCAGCAGCTCCAGACACAGCAGAGGGATCTGGAGAGCCTCCATGCTCTCTTCCTTCCCGGCTCCCTCGCCATGTTCTTCAGGTTGGAGTGCGTTGCCGTCTGTGGACGTATGGGACTGAAGCAACTCGCATAGCCGCTCGAAGCGTAAAGCCTCAGTCAGGAACCGCTGAGTGCTCTTCTGGAGTCGCGTGAGCTTCAAAAGCAGGCGCAGAATAAGCGCGATCGTCGTGCTTTGAGTTGGGAACCATGCGAGGGCGTCAAGGAGAAGCTCCAATCCCTGACACTCCAATAGCTCCTGCTCCAGCTGAAGTTGCCGGGAAATGACCAGCTTCAGAGGATCTTCACCACCAGCCTCATCTACGACAGCTTTCTCCTCGGCTTTGTCAGCTTCCTGGCGCTTCTCAAGCTGTGCGTAGATCCACTGGACGCTCCGGAACTGCGTCTGTGGGTCTGCTTGCTGCTGCCACATGGCTTTGACAGCCTCCTTCACACTCCCGCAGTGACGTAGACGCCAGGCCAGTGAAACCTGCGGGAGTGTGATGAAGCGGACGACGGTGCTCCAGGCGCTTTTCTTCATGCGGTTCGCGGCGCGACATCGCACGGAGTACATGGTGTCGCAGCGCAGCTTGGCAACCCGCTGACTGCTCTGCGGGCCGAGGTAGGCGCGCTCGAACAGCTCGTGGCGCTGCGCATTGTGGGTGTCGTGGCGGCAGATCTCGAGCTCGAAGTCCACCGGAAGGCCACGCAGCGGATGCCAGTCGCGAGGGAGCTGCCAGTACACTTGCACGTCGGTGGAAGAGACGCACGAGGTCAAGATGAACGGGTCCGGGGGAGCTGCAACGCGAGTGGAGGCAAGGCATCACACAACGTCAGGCGCGAGAACCCGAAGACAGCAGCATATGTCTCTCAACCAACAGCAGGAACAGACTTATGAGGGCGAGCGCGGCGTCCAGGACGGGCTTGATGTACCAACATTGAAGCGGCGGGGGCTCCTTGGGCGCGGCAAACGCCTGGATGCCAACCAGCTTTCCACCCCGCGTGAACACGGCGCTCCCGGCAGATCCCGTCTCCATGACGCGGTCGTACTGCAGCTGCTGCGGATTGATGGAGTTGGGCACGAGTTTGGCGAGCTGGCGAAGGTGCAGCACCTGCAGCTTGCCATGCGGATGACCCACAACCTCGAGATACTCGTTCGAGCGCAGACTTCCGGCTTCACCGCAGCCGAGCTTGCGGTCGTTGAGTTCGAGCCGCAGCGGCACGACGTTGGCGCCGGCGGCGAGCAGGAACTGGTCCTCGTTCAGAGCACACAGCGCAAAGTCGAAGCGGGTGTTCGGCGGCTTCTTCCTGGGCGACGGCGACTGCCGTCTTTCGGCCTGGGGTCCTCCAGGCAGCTTGATGCCAGCGAAGAAGGTCTCGCTGGCGAGCAGCACGGGGAACGCCACGCGCTCGTCCGAGTAGTTGCAGGCCACGCGAGCGGTCCGCGCCGAGTCTTCATCTGCCAGCGTCTGGCCGTCCGTGAGCACGCAGAGCATGCCACAGAAGCGACCCACTACGCCGGAGCCGTGCGGATTGGACGCTGACGCGATCTTGCACACGGCCTGACGGAAGTGGAAGGGCTCGATCGACAGGTCGTCGTCGTCGTCGCGACTCACCTTCCTGCTACCTCGTCTGCTGCCATCCTGGTCGTTGCGGCGGAAGAACGGCGGCTTGTGCTCGGAGCGCTCGCCCGAGCGCGTGTCGAGGTAGTAGAAGACCTGGTTCTCGGCGTCGAAGAGCTTCATGTAGTTCTCGCGGACGAGCTGGCGGATGGTCTTCATGGCCAGGAACGCGCGCGCGAGTCGTTGGATGCGCCGCGCTGCCTCATTGGGCGCCAGCTCCACCTGTCCGCGAGCCACGTCGCTGTCCGCCGGCAGGAACCGCTCCAGCAGGCGCGGCTTGTCCCACGTGCTGGCGTTGGTCTGCGTGTTGACGTAGTAGTGCTGCTTGCGCATGGGGTCGTAGTGCTTCTCGTACACGCTGGCCAGCAAATGCGCCACCCGCTGGCGGCTGAGGAACGCGCGGATCTGCAGCTGCAGCACCCGCGCGGCGCAGTCCTCCTCGTGCGCTCGCCACTCGGCCACCAGCGCCGTCTTGGGGGTCGTCGAGGGCTCCGCGGCCGAGCGTCGCGCACTCCCGCGGCCGCCTCCGCCTCCCCGTCGTCCAGCGCCACGCATGCTTGATCCAGGACGACGCGGCCTGCTCAAGCCACAACAGAACGCTCCGTTCAAGCCCGGACCGACGCCGCTTCGTGGCCAATGCCTCGTGTATTTCTGTCCTTAGTCGCATGGGGAGACAGCTAGCAGGACGCGGGGGGCGTCAGCCGCTGTATCCGGCGCTCGACGGTGTCCAGCTGCTTGCGCAGCGAGCGACGGCGGCCTTTGCGACCCCTTCCGTGCTCCTGCGCCACCTCGCTCTGCAGCGTCTTGGCTCGCGCGCGCAGCTCGTCCAGCGTCCCGGCCACCAGCGGCAGATGCTCGGCGCAGAACACGTCGTCGTCGTCCTCTCCGCGCTCTCGGGCGTCCGCGCGGCACTGGTCGCAGAGCAGCACGTGCATGCGGCAGTAGCGGCAGCGCGTGCCCGTCAGCGTGTCGTGCGGCGTCTGGCAGCGCTCGCATCGCCCCGTGACCGACGAGTCCTCGGACGCCATGGCCACGCGCTGGTCAAACACGAAGTTCTTGCCTCGGAACAGCCCGCCGCCGTCCGGGAACTGCTGCAGGTAGCGGTGGATGCCGCCCTCCAGCTGGAACACGTTGGCCAGGCCGAGCTGCTTGAGGTAGGCCGACGCCTTCTCGCAGCGGATGCCGCCCGTGCAGTACATGAGCACCTTGTCCTTCCGCTGCAGCGTCGGCAGCTCGGCGCGCACCCACTGCGGGAACTGGCCGAAGCGCCGCGTCTTGGGGTCCAGCGCGCCGTCGAAGTGGCCCAGCTGGTACTCGTACGAGTTGCGCACGTCGATCACGGCCACGGCGTCGCGCGCGTCGGCGGCCAGCAGCTCCGAGCGGAACTGCGCCGGCGACAGGTGCGTGCCGCGTCGCGCCAGGTCGTAGGCGGCGTCCGGCAGCTCCAGCGCCACGATCTCCGCCACGCAGCGCACCTGCAGCGCCGCGAACGGGGGGACGCGCGACGCGCTGGTCTTCCAGTCCACGTCGGCGAAGCGCGGCTGCTGGCGCATGGCCGCGATGTAGCGCTGCACGTTCGCCTCGGAGCCGCCCAGCGTGCCGTTGACGCCCTCCAGCGCGAGGCGCACGCGGCCCGTGAGCCCCAGCGACGCGCACAGCTGCTCCTGCGCCGCCGCCGCCGCTCGCAGCGCCTCCTGCGTGTCGCCCAGCGGCGTGTACTTGTAGAAGAGCACGACGGCGAAGAGCTCCTCCGCCGCGGCGGCCATGCTCGGCGCGGCCGGCATGATCGAGTTTGACAGGGCGAGCGGCTCTGGCCACGGAAGGCAGAGCGCACTATTCGAGTGGGTACCGTACGTCTATTTCGGCAGACAGGATCTGTCAAACGCGATAGAACCTCTGAAGGCAAATCCCTGCGAGATCTGATATGGCTTCAACACTGTTCCGCTTATGCCGCGATGGCTGCTCTGTCGGCCTTCTGCTCGTCGTCGCTGCTGCAGGCCGTGGTGGACTCCTCCTGCTCCGCCTGCGCCGTCTGGAGCCGCCTCGCCGCGAACGCTGCCATCCTCCGAACGCCCACCTGCGCGTACGGCAGGATGAACGTCGGGAAGATCGAAAACACGTGCGGCAGGTCCTCGTGCACGTCCAGCTGCCAGTTGGTGGCGCCGTCGGCTCGGGCCTTGGCCTCCAGACGCGTCGCGTGCTGGTGGAGGTAGTCCAAGCCGCCAATCTGCACGAACACGGGCGGCAGGCCGCTCAGGTCGCAGTGCACGGACGAGGAGTCTCCCCACGTGCTGCGGTCCTCGGTATTCGAGTGGAAGACCTTGCAAACACTGATGCAGAGCTTCGGCGACAAGAAGCAGTGCGGGGCCTCGGGTTCGTCCCCCGTCAAGTCGCATGCGGGAGACAGTAGGGTGGCAGCAAGGGGCAAATCCGCTGGCTTGGCATCGCGAATCCGCAGTAGTGCGGACATGACGAGGCCCCCACCGGCGCTATCCCCCGCCAGAATGATCTGCGATGGGGCGAGTCCTTCATGCCCCAGCAGGTACTTGTAGCTGGCGACGGCATCTTCTGGTTGGGTTGGGTAGCAGTGCTCCGGCGCTTTGCGGTAGTTGGCCAGGAAGACGTCAACCTGTCGTCGTCCACGGGTGCTCTTGTCTTCGTCGAGTTCCTCCTCGATAGCGGAAGCGAGGGAGACCCCGAGGGAAATGTACATCCTCGGGCTCAGTATCGAGAAGCCACCGCCATGCAGATAAAGCACCACCATCCGCATGTGGCTGGTCTCTCTAGGTGCCGTCGGTCGCAGCCACAAATGCTCCAGTCCGTTGAAATGCACAAGCTCGACCCATCGACCGTGGAAACGACACGAGAGCCAGCCCAACGCGGAGCCCATTGCCTCGCTCTGTGAGCGGATCGCACGCGCGTGCTTCGCTTCCGTCACCATGCTATCGCCGTGAGCGCTCGTACACACACGGATGAGTGTGCAAAGCAGCTCGAAGCGTAGTGTCCAGCTGGGGAACTTAGAAGTGCAGCCTCTCACCACGTATTTCGTGAGTGTGGCGCCCAGGGCGGCACCCAAACGCGCCAGTAAGCATACCGTCTCCCACGGAGAGCGGCACATCCCACCGAAGGCAGCATGGAGAGCTGCCAGTGCAAGGGCTCCACTTGAACCGCGGAAGATCAACTCGAGAAGCTTGCGTCGGCGCTCGCGGTCGGCCCAGAAGCGTAGGGCGTAGGAGAATGCCAACTAAGCTACCGAAACCGGTCGCTGTTGCTGGAGCTGGGTCGATCCCACCGCTGGAGTACTGACCATCTTGGATATCGAACGGGCTCGTGGCGATGTCGCTCGTGCCTAAATGGCCTTTTCAGCGGAAGAGCTCGATGCGAAGTGAACCCTGCCAAAGGAGCGCCGTGGTCGCAAGTGGCGCTCTCATGACTTGGTAGAGAGAACAAACCGGAGCTGCTGGCCGTTTGCCCACTCGTCTCTCGGTCAGGTGCCAGTGAGTAGCAGAGTGGGAAACACGATGATGTCCGGCATACGACTACCTTGTACTCGCTTGATCGATTTCCATATTGGTTGATTGACGAGCTCTCTTCCTCGCCAAGAGCTGGGCAAGTTCTGCTCACGTATCGGGGATCGCCCATACCGCCGGGTCACTGTTTCCCCATGAACCGACTGCAGTGCGTGCTAATGATAAAGCAGTTGTGCTGACAACCAAGTTGAAGTGGATATTGCGCCACCAGATTAACATGTAAGAAGGCTTACAGCCTTGAAATCAGAAAGCCACTTGCGAACAAGCACCCCACAGTTGCGAAGCCTGGAGGCGCAGCATGGCAACAGAGCGGACTCCAGCCTCCCCTCACTACCCTGCTGTGGTCATCGCGTCTTCGGAATGGGCGGTCGACGCCTTGGTGAAGTGTCTCGCCGCGAACGCCGCCATCCTCTGGACGCCCACGTCCGCATACGGCAGCACATACGCCGGGAAGATGGAGAACACGTGCGACATGTCCTCGTGTTCGTCTAGCTCCCAGTTCGTGATACCGTCGGCCTCTGCTTTCGCTGCAAGCTTGATGGAATGCTGGTAGATGTAGTCCAGACTGGCAGCTTGTACGAACACGGGAGGGAGGCCGCGAAGGTCGCAGTGCACAGATGAAGCGTCTGCCCACGTCTCCGGGTCCGCAACAGTCGTGTGGTAGGTCAAGCGTCCAGCAGCGATCATCTCTGGCGAGAGAAGACAGTGGGCAGACGCCGCCGCTGTGTCGCCCTGAGCCTCGACACCTGAGAGGTCGACGGCGGGGCAGATCAGAATTGCAGCCAGTGGGAGCTGCTGCTTGCTGGTCTCTCGGATTCGAAGCAATGTGGACATGACGAGTCCGCCGCCGGCACTGTCACCGGCCAGGATGATCTGCTCGGAGGGGATCCCCTCAGATTCCAGCAGATGCTTGTATGCAGCGACCGTGTCCTCCGGAGGCGTCGGGAAGCAGTGTTCCGGGGCTTTGCGGTAGTTCCCGAGGAACACGTCCACTTGCACCGCCTCCTCACTTGGGAGTTGGCGCCTGAGCTCCTTCTCGATGGCGACGGCAAGACTGGCGCCGAAGGCGATGTACAGCCTTGGACTCATGACGGCAAAGCCGCCGCCGTGGACGTAGAGCACCACCAGCCGCTTGGCGCCGCTCCTTCGCGGCTCCGCTGATCGGAGCCACAGATGCTCGAGTCCATTGGCGTGGACAGCCTCGAGTTGGCGACGGTGTTGGCAACAAGCGAACCAGCCCAACACTGTGCCGAACGCCGCACTCTGCGAGCGAATCACACGCGCATGCTTCGCGTCCATGACCATCCGTTCGCCATGAGCTCCTCGAGTGCACTCTCGGATCGCAGCACGCAGCAGCTCGAAGCGCAGCGTCCAGTTGGGGAATTTGGGCGTGTATCCCCGTCGCATCCACGCCACGAGCGTCCCGCAAAGAGCGGATCCCAGACGCAGCAACAGCCGCAGAGCTTCCCACGGAGTGCGACAGAGTCCACTGAAGATGAAACGCAGCATCGACAACGCGAGGACGCCAGTCGCACCGCCGAAAAGCAGTCGCAGAGCCTTGCGACGGCGATCAGGATCGGCCCAGAGGCGCAGCAACAGACTCAGACCCCACGGAGCCTGAGCCTTCATTGACGAGGGGCTCTTGACCATCCTGGCACTCGCGCTTCCGTTCGACTGCAAGCTGTTCGGGAAATGAAGCCCAGTGGCAGCGGTGGCAGCGGTGGCATCGGAGGCTCTCGGGTCGCCAGGAATGGCCGGGAGACGTCCCACTCGCCACCAAGATCCCGAGGAGCGTTGGGTCGCCCATCCGAATCGGACGAAATCTTTCGCATGCGCTGGCGCAAGTGCAAGTTGGACACCAAGCAGCCCATCCACGGACATGTTGAACGTGTCACCCGTGGCGCGATCCGTCGGCGTGACGGCGGCGACGAGGACGCCGAAGCGTCTTGCAGTTTAAACGCCGCTTTTAGGTTTAACGACGTTCAAACGATGTCTGTCGTAAAATCGACACTTCGTGTCGGAAGCCGAAGCAGAGGGTATGCTACACGTGACCTTCTTCGCTCGAAAGCCACGCGACAGATCAGCGCGTCTTCGTCCTTCGCTTCCGCCGCTTTCGCTTCGCCCTTCCAAAGCCCAAATACTGCAACGAACGTGTGAGTGACCACCAAGTTCCGATGCTAGGCATCGCTCACACGCAAAGCAACAAGAGCCGCCGCTTCTAGCAGGAGGCAGCCACGGGTCGACCTTTGTGGAAAGTCGTTTTGCTGGGGAACACCACCGGCACCACTCGAACAGTGGGCGAAGTGGGTTTGGTCCTCACTGGCGGCTCGGCTTCTGTCGGGCTCTCGCCTTCGCTACCGGAAGATTCGGACTCGGAGGCAGATTGGGACTCTGGCAGTGCCGCCAGGTTGTTCGTAGAGGGGACGTGAACCAGCGAGAACAGGGTGGCTCCACTGACGCGGCGCTTCCCTCGACGGAAGATCACTTGGCGTGGAAGCCGGACTCCGCATTGCGGCAGCTCTTCCTGTTCGCAGGCCAACGCCTTGACGTCCTTGAGCTTCTTCTTCTGCGGACTTGCGACCACCCGAGTAGGCGATCGCGCTCGCTTGTCAGCGTTTTCGGCGGCGACATCTGCCCGGACTTGATGGCGCTCTGCCTCGTTTGGGTGCAGACTGCTGTAGTGGTCGTCCTTGAAAAGCAGGTGAAGTGTCCGATACGGCGGCGGTGAGGGCGGCATCTGATTGGCAGCGTCTACGTTGGCAGCGTCTACGTTGGCCGCGTCTACGTTGGCAGCGTCTACGTTGGCCGCGTCTACGTTGGCGTCGTTCTTCAACACAAGGCGGTGCATTGGACCGGTGTGCACCACAATGTGGATGTTGAAGAGCTTGGCGGCTGCGTAGAGTTCTGGGTGGCCGCCCCACTCGCCGTCCTCGCGCATCCTTGTGCAGTACTCGCTCACTTCTTCGTCATCTACAAACGGGCGGAAGAGCTGCTGCTCTCGCTCGATGAAGTCCACGAGACGCTGGCGGATGTCCCGGTGGAAGAGTTCGCTGGCGTAGAGCTGGTCGCTGACGGCACGGAAGAGGCAGTTGCCGTCCTTGCAGATCGCCGCGACGGTCCAGCCAATCGCCGCGTAGTGTGCGTTTACCTGCTCATCGCTGGCCCAAGGCACGTCCTGTTCCTCCTCGCTGCTCTGCGGTGACACCGACTGGTTCTTCATGGCTTCAGCATCGACCTCTCGGACTGCGGCAGCCGCGTCAGCGGCCAGGTCGTCGTCATCGTCGTGTTTGGAGCTGGAGCTGAACCAGAACCGCACTTTGCGAGACCGCCGTTTGCTGTCGCTTTTGGTCGACTTTCGAGCGCTAACGCGGGAATTGGAAGACGAAGGGGGAGCTGTCATGGCCTCGGAGACTTGTGCTGGACGGATGCAACAGCTCAGCAGAAGACACGGAATGGTGGTTGTACTCGTCGCGTTTTGACAGAGGCAAGTACTGCTTCGCTGGGCAGTTGGGTGGCGTCGAAAGCCTTGCGGACGCCTGAGGTGGTCGTGGAATCGCAAATCGGGGAATGAGGCAGAGGCCAACTCCTGTCCAAATAGATGGAGGCGTCGGCTGTCCAGCTGCAGGTGGCTCACCCATGCCGCAGTGTCAATTGACTCGCGCCTTCTATGGAAGGAAGGCCAGAGGGTCAAAGGTCGCGTCTAGCGCCGGCCGCTGCAAGTTGCAGGCGCCTTCGCGGCCACCCGGAGAAGCCGCAGGATCTGGACGCACGCGACACTCGGCCCAACGTCATGCACCAGGTGGCATTGAGAAAGGCCGGTCAGAACAGCGCTCCGTGCTGCCATCAAGCCTCGCCCTGTTTCGGTCAAGCAGGCCGCTGCACTGACTCGCTGGCGTCCGTTACATCTGACTCTGCGCTCGCTGGTTGGCTGGAAATGCGCTCATATGGGACTCTCATTGGCTGAAAAGACGCTCGTCCCACTATTTGAAGGGTGTTCGTGCAGCGGAGCTCCTGGCAGCCTTGCGCAATTGGCGCTGCGCCTTCTTGCTGAGTGGCTTCCCATCTGAACGCGCGCTTGCATCAGCGCCAGCTGGAGCGCTCACCTGTAACTGCTGGTGCAGGCGAGTTGCCAACGCATCGATTTCTTGAGCATTTCCGCCGGCAACTTGGGGCTCTGGAACGATCCGCGGCGGCTGTTGCAGGTCGTCCCCTGCGCTTTCCGCCGACGACGAGCCATGTGTCTGCCACCGCTATGATAGCGCCAGAGAAGCCACGGCGTCAGCGACACCCGCGTGTATGCAACAAAATCCACTCCACGAGCGACAACTACCGCACCTTGGCCAGGTCTCCAGCCCGGAAGCCGTCGCAGTCGAGCGCAATGGCCACCGGCAGGCAGTCCGGATCGACCGGATCGCGTAGCGAGCGGACGCTGTCGTAGTGGTCCTCGCCGTGGTAGGCCACGTGCACGACCCGCTGGGGTTTCAGGCGGTCGCACTCGATGACCATCACACGCGCAGTCGGCTGGTCCTGGTGGACGACCACGTACACCTGGAAGAGCCGAGCAGCGGCGTACAGCTCCTGGTTGCCGCCCCATGTACCGTCCTCCAGCATCCGCTCGCAGTACTGTGCACGCCACATCACAGCAGTTAGCGCTACGTGGACGGTGCTATTGCAGGGGGGGGGTCGAAATAGTCGAGTACCCGCTCGAACTTCTCCTCGTCTTCCATGAACGGCTCGAAGTCGTCGCGATGCTGCTCCAGGTAGTCCACGATGCGCTACAAATTGGCAGACACCGCGTCAGAGCTTTACACGAGGTCGAAGCGCCACTTTGATAGAGATGGTGGCACCTTTCGAACAGCTTCATGCTGGTGCTGGTCGCCGAAGAGCTGGTCGCCGAGTGCTCTGCGTTGCGACACACACGTCTGCACTTTGTGAGGCGCAAGAGATCGCAATGGCAGAGCAGCCGCAGTGACCGATCACAAAGGCGCGAGCTAGTACCGACCGAAAGAGGCAATTGCCGTCCGCCTCAACCTCCTGCATGGCGCCAAGTGCGGGAAAGCAATAGCAAAACTGGTCAGCAGCCAGTATGCATTGCGCAATTGCATCATACACTGCTCCAATGTCATCGCGCCTGCAATTTGCACCCAACATCGGCCAATTGCCGCCGCATGAGCTCGATCGCGTCGTCGTCCACCACGTAGGCTGAGCTCTTCCGGCGTCGCGGGCCCTTCGCATCCTTCGCCGTCTTCTTCGCCTTCTTCTGGCTGCCGGCAGCGCCTCCTGAGGCCGCCAACACCAGTTTCTAGGGCACATGGAGGTGGCAAAGCGCACAGAGTGAATGAGGCGCATCGCAGGGACTCAGAGAGCGTGAGACCGTCACGCACCGGCGCTCTCTTGGCTGCCTTCTTGCCCATGTTGCTGACGCTCAGGCTGTTGCATATCGAACTTAGCCCACCGCGATCGTGGCAGGGAATCAACCAATCATCTCGCATCTATTCTGTGATTGGATTAAAATAGAAGGTCGGAATTGAGTGCACTTTGTGTCCTTATTACCTCATTTAAGAGGAGTGTGATGGTGCGAACTTACCAAAGCATTCACTACGTACTTAGCGGATGCTGTGGCGCCACGACCAACCGCCTCTGAGTCACGTTGCACCATTGACCAAAGCGATGGTGGAGACACGAAGGACGTCGCGCCGCCTGCAGGCGAAGGCCGCGGCCGCCGCCGTCGCCGTCGCCGCCTCCAGCCCCGCCACGTCGCCCACCCGGAGGTCGTCTCCGCGCGCGGCCAAGAAGGCGCGGTCGTCCGCGAAGGCGGAAGCCGCGGATAGGCGCGAGACCAGCGACGAGTCGGCGCAGGAGATTCCGGTGCTGGACGACGACGAGGAGGACGAGGCGCCTAAGACGGTAGGTGCGTCGTCCGAGAAGAGGCAGGAGAGCGAGGGCGAGGATCCGGAAGTGGTGGAGCTCATGTCGTCCGCCACGGAGTCCGACGGCGAGGCCAGGACGGAGGAGGCGGAGGTCGAAGTGGAGCATGAGGACGCCGAAGCTGACGCGGAGCAGGAGGAGCAGGAGGAAGAGGTGGAAGCTGAAGCTGCGCAAGAAGAGGAGGAGGAAGCTGAGCAGCAGGAGGAGGAAGACGAGGAGATTCTGCTGATGGATGACGATGATGGAGAGGAGGAGGAGAACTCTGCAGCTGTCTCGGGCGAAGACGACGAGGACGAGGACGTGGAGCAATACGTACGGGACTGCTCTCTCTCTCTCTCTCTCTCTCTCTCTCTCTCTACTCTGTCTGCGATCAAACCACTAACTGCGTCGACCTTGTGCTCTTATGCAGGCGCTTCTCGCAGCTTCAGGTCTCAATTTGTCCTCCTCACGCACCCTCACCGCGTCTGTGTCTTCCGCTGCCACTTCAGCAGGCGTTGCGGCGCCTTCACGTCGCCCTCCGCCGTCTGCAACCGCCTTATTGAAGCGCCGTCTGGTGCCGAACGAACTGGACAGCGGCGCCTCTCAATACAAGAGCTACTTCGACTTCCACGGCACCGTCAACCGCTCGACTGGCGCCACACTACGAGCCGACGCCCGCACCGCCGAGGAGTCCACGGAGCTCTCGCAGGGCCACGCGGCGGTGGCGCATTCGGTGGCGCAGCGTGTGGAGACGCAGCGGAAGAAGTCGGCGGGGCGCAAGTGGTTCGACTTTGAGTCGGAGGAGCTGACGGCCGACGCGCGTCGGGACTTCGCGCTGCTGCGGATGCGCAACTACCTGGACCCCAAGAAGTTCTACAAGACCTCGGACCACGCGCGCGCACTGCCCAAGCACTTCCAGATGGGCGTGGTCATCGAAGGCGCGCACGAGTTCCGGTCGGCGCGCCTTCGATG
>MBAC02009389.1:0-25189 GCA_001712635.2 Nothophytophthora sp. Chile5
CGAGCCGGAGAGGCGACGAAGTAACAGCATTCGAGTGTCAAGTCACGTGAAGAAAGTTTTCAAAGAGGCAAAGAGGCAGTGAGCTGTAGTAGTGAGTTTTCTGCTGTCCCTGATTTTGTATTGGTAACGATCGCGACGGCATGCTCCACGTTCGCGCTCCTGCTGAAAGAGGGCAGTTGATCCTCTCAGGATGAAGAGTCAAGCTAGAGCTGCTGCAAGAGCTCCAGCTCAGTGACTCAGTTCTCATCACGGTGTCGAGCATGAAGGAGAGTCAATCATCTCGGCGACTGGGCGAAGTGCTGGCCCTTCGATGCCTGCAGGATAGATAGCACGGTGCTGTTAAAGGTCGAAGAGTGCGTACTGTGGGGAACAACACGCGCAACTCACCCAAAGCGAGCTTGCTGATCCTTTCCTTGTCCTTTGAATCCGCCGAACACGTGGAGCGAGTCCTTGCAGTCCACGCCAGTGTTCGTTAGGTGTTTCTCCCGCTGGAGCTACTCGCCCAACGTTTCTGGATGACCACACGTGTGCACGGGATGGGAAAGGTTCTCTATCACGCAATAAACGTTGTCAGAGATGCGCGAACGCCCTGCAGGTTTCGCCGAGCCACAAACCAAAAGTAGGCAGAGCTGCTTTGCTCGAGCATGTGCGGTCTGCAGCTACAAGACCCACAAACGCAGTAGGTAAGTATCGCCAAGAAGAATGCACAGCATGTCGCGCTCCGTACCCAGCGTGCGGTGCTCTCGAAGGCTTCACACATGGGACATCAACCCACGGCAGAGTGCCCGGGACCTCACTCGTCGAACCAGATGCGTCCTTAGCTTCCTTTCTAAGGGAAGCAGAGGTTGTGGCTTCGGCCGAACGCGAAGATGGGAGCTGAGGTCTCCTGGTGTCCAACCTGAAGGCGGCGCCAGTCGATCAGTCCGCCCACGTCTCCAGTTGGCTCGCCACTCACGAATTGGAATTGCATTTATAAAGCTGTTGCAGACATTCTCAGCAACATACATCAAAGTGTTGGGATCTCTCTCTCTCTCTGTCGCATGCTGCGGTCCTTACGCCTCCTGCTGCCACAGCACGAGCGCCACCGACCGCTGGATCCACTGCGTCCGAGGGAACGCGGCGTCCTCCACCCGGACAGCCACAGAGAAGAGCAGGTGCTCCCGCTTGCTGTTCGAGTACGCCGGCAGCAACCTCAGCGTCCCCGAGGTCTCGTCGTCCTCGTCCTCACGCGTCGCCCAGCGCAGATGCACAGCCGACAGATTGTTGCGTATCGCATCCGACGGCGCGAAGCCCGTGAAGTTCCACGTGGCTCCCTCCAGCAGCAAGCCACAGGCACTGAAGCCAGCCGCCGGGGTCGTCGAGGGCTCCTCCACCTCAGCCAGCAGATGCAGCTCGTCCAGGGAGCAGCCGAGCTCTGCCGCCGCGCTCTGACGCGCCGCCGTCACGAACGCCTCGGGCGAGAAGAAGCCGCCGAGCCAGATGCCACCTTGCTGCTGCAGTAACTCGGTCGGCGCGACTTGCGCCAACGAGTTCAACTGCTGCACACGGCGTGCAAAGTCCGCCAGCCACTCGCTCAAGCTCAAGTCGCTGGCCACGCGGTACAGCTGCATCCACTGCGACGGCACCTGCTCGCGGTAGAGCGTCCGCATGGCCTCACGCGTCTCGTTGGACGGCTTGGCCGCATACGCACAGACGCTCTGCACCGTGTGCAGCAGTCCAGTCACCTTGTTCAAGAAATCTGCGCCGAGTTCCAGTTCACGGAACATGCAGCGGTAGACTGGGTTGCCGAAGTGCGTGGGGTCTCGCACCGCCGGCACCGCCAATCCCTCGGTCGGGAACAGCTCCAGCCACGTGGCGACGCGGCGTTCAAGCTCCTGCACCCACTTAGGTCGAGCATCTTCACCGTTGGCGGCGGCAGAGCCCAGCACCATCTTACTCTCGTCATCGACGCCTCCGCTATCGCCTTCTCCCTCTTCGCTGCCGTACAAGTCCTGCATCACCTGCAGATTCCGCAGCATACGGGCGCCCTGACTGATGAGCACCATGGTCTCCGCCGAATGCGGGAGTCCCATCCACGACGGTGGGTTCGTCGTCGGCAGCGCGAACACCCAGTCCATGAACTGCGCCTTCGACTTGCCCTCGGCAATCACCAGGCCGCTGTCGTTGCCCTCGCCAGCCACGACGAGCTCGAACGTGTTCTCGTAGCTGGCGGCAGTGAACACGTGCTCCAGCAGCGTGTCCATGAGCTCCTGGTCGAACGTGTTGTCCACGCGACCGCCGTAGACCGACTCCTTCAACGTCGTGCGGATGGCGACCCACGGGATGTTGTCGGGCGCCACATGCGCGCGGCCGTTGGTCACCGAGTCCACCCAGCGGTCGATGACGTCGCACGCCCCACGGAAGTCGGACTGGCTGAACTCGTACGTCTTGGACCAGCCCACGGGCACGTAGCGGAGCCGCTCGTGCACCAGTGCGTGGAACCAGGCCAACAGCAGATACAGCCGCGCGCGTTCCGCCGGCGAGCGGTTCATCCGCTCCGCAGCCACCGTGTCCAGCGACCGCACCATGCTCAGCTTCATGCCGCTGGGCGGCTCGAACACGAACATGTCGCACATGCGCACGAGGTTCACGGGCAAGTTCGGGTTGATCTCGCTGGTCAGGAACAGCCGGAAGTTCGGGTGCACGCTCTCGCGCGCGTTGTACAGCTTCTTCTCCACGCTCACGAGCCACGACGGACACAGGTGGACATTGCGCAGCAGCAGCCACGACCCGTTCTTCAGCGCCGTGTTCAGCCCCTTCTCGGCCGCGTCGAAGCCCTCGGACGAGCCCATGGACACCGAGTTGTACTTCTTCTGCTGGACGGCCGCCAGCTCGTCGATCTGCGCGCTCGGGTCGAAGCCCGTGGTCGAGCAGAGCAGCACGCCTCGCGCCGCCTGCGTATCTTCCTGGATGTTGCGGGCCAGCTCGATCTCGCCTCGCCACGGGAACGATGCGCCGAAGACCAGCTCAACGTAGCGCTCCGATGCAAACATGATGCGGTCCGGACGCAAAAAGTGGATGACGATCATGTTCCGGAACGCCGCGCGACGCGGACTGCCCGCTTGCGCCACGTAAGCCGCGTCCCAATCCATCGGAAGGACCTCCTCAGCCGACGAGTGCCGGATAAACGCGTTCCATTCCGCTGCATTCTCACGCACATGCGCCTCCAAGTGCTTGAACGAAGACAGCTTGAGCAGCTTGAGTAGTTGGTCCATCTCCGGCTTAGTGAACCCTGGTAGTAGCTGCTCCAGCTCGCTTCGCAGTGAGCTGCTGTCCGTCCGCAAGAGAGCGGCAGAACTGCCCAGTAACAGGTCCAAGTCGTCGTCGGTTGGACCGTCGAACACGCTGCTGTCGTCCATCGTCAGCTTCGCGTCCGCGACGGCAGCGCTCTGTTGCTCTAATTCCAAGTAGATCTGCGACAAACGCAGCGCAAACATGAGCTTGTCGTTCTCCGCGAGTCCTCGACTGACGCGGCCAGCCAGTTGCACGAAGAGCCCGATCGAGAGGCTGGCCAAACGAGCCGCGTCTTGCCCTGCAGCGCCTTGAGACGGTTGAGCCAAGACCTTGGTCAGCAACGAGAGGAAGAAGCCCAGCGAGTACTGATACAAGAAGTGCACCGACGACAAGTTCTCGAGCGCGAAGAACAATCGCGAACTTGCCTTGGCCAGCGGACGGTAGCGACTTGTCGCTGCTTCCACGATCTCCATAGTGGACTGCGTTTCCGCCACCTGCTGCGAGATCTGCGCCGCCTCGGCCTTCATGCTTTCCAGCGCATTGATCACTCGGTCATCGTCCAGGATATTGCCCTGCACATTGTTGATCTGGCGCAAGAGCGAGTCCTCCAGCTCACGCAGTTTCGCCTGGTACTCGCCCTGCAGTTTGAGCAAGTTGTTGCGCTTCTCTTCAGCTTCAGGCTGCTCACTCTTGAGCAGGATACTCAATCCCTGGCTCTCCAACGAACTCGGCGTGACCGTGAAGTTCACAAACGTCACGCGACTGCAAATGTCCGGCGAAAACCGACACGACGGGTCTCGGGTGATCAGGAACAGCCGGAAGTCCGGCGAGTAGTCGATCTCCTCGCCCGCCAAGCGGATCAGCACGCGGCCTCCCGTCTTGTACAGCTCGCGGTTCAGCACGGGGTTCAGGATCGGGTCGATGTTCTCCACTTCATGCACCAAAAGCGCCGTGCCAAAGCGAATGGCGCTGGCCAAGACCTTCATGAACGAACTGTCCAAGAACGAGGTCTGTGCGATCTTGGCGTTGGTCTTGAGACTGTAGTACTTCATGATGAAATTGTTGGCTTGGCCCGACGGGTCCACGATCAACGGGAACCGGTGGAAGCGCTGCAGGATGATGGCGTTCTCGTAGCACAGTTCGTCCGATGGCAAGTCACTCATCTGCCACTCCAGCTGTTCGTTCGGACGCGACAGGTAGTCCACGAAGCTCAGCTGCGGCTTCGTACTGATCTCCATCTGCTCTAGGATATCCCGCCAGTCTTGCACCAAGATCTTCCGCTGCTGGAAATCCAGGAAGCCGATGTACGTGAGGAACGCGGAGGACAGCAGCGTGTCACCCACCAACGTCTTCATCTGCGTGTCGAAGTCGTTGGACCCAGCTTCCCATCGCTCGCTCTCTTGCAACAGACTCTTGAGCAACGCGACGGAGCGCTCAACCTTCTTCGTCACTTGCGCCATGTCGTTCGTGATCAGCTGCGCCTCGCTGATCAACGCCGCGTACTCGTGTTTGAAGCTTTCAATGCGGATCTCAAGCGCATCGATGGTGGCTTTGGCCTGTTCGTATCTCTCACGAAGATCCGACGACTTGTCAACCAGCGTTTGCACCTCATCTCTCAAAGGCTGGATCTTGTGCAGGATGTTCGTGTAGTTCAACTGCGAGACGATCCACTTGTAGAGCGGACCGCAAGCCTTCGAGGCGCGGTTCACCTTCTCGTAGTCGAACTCGTCCACCTTGTCCACGTAATTGGCTTGAATCGTGTGTCGCTGTCGAGCCGTCAGCTTCTCGGAATCGAAGTTCACCACCTGGGAAATGAAGTCATCCTTGCGAATGAAGCGACGCAAATCAGCCCACTCCAAGCTGCTCTCTCCCAGCATCACCGCCACCGCCTCCATGGTCATCCGAACGGCAGCAGGAGGTCGCGCGAGTGCTCGAATCTCATCCAATTGGGCCTTCCGGATCGAATTCACCGAAGACTGCGCGTCCAATAGGGCAGGTTCGGCCTGAGCGAGGTCCGCTTCGACCACCTGTTTGCGAGAGCTGATCTCCTCGTCCTTACTGGCGAGATCAGCCGCCAGCGCCTCCGTGTCCTTCTTCTTCTCCTGCGCTTCGTTCTGTTCCTGGACCATCTGCTGGAGCTTCTCGTTGGCTTCCATGTCCTTCTTCTTGAGCTCCTTCTCCTTGAGACTGAGTTGGCCTTGCAGCTCCGCCACTTGTTCGTGTGTGGCCTGGAGCTTCTGCACGCCCACATTCAGATGCAGTTGCTGGTCTTCCAGTTGCGCACGCTTCTCCGAATACAACGACACGAAGTGGCGGATGAACTCCAGGTAGTCCCTTGGCGAAATGTGGTTGTACTTCATGTGGCGCTTCTGAAGGCGACGCATGTGAAGCAGAACCGCGTGGTGGAACTGGACGATGCTCACAACCAGCACATCCCGGAAGGTTCCGGTGGCAATGTGGGGAATCAGCTTCGTCAGGAGCTGTTCAGCAGCCTCGACAACCTCAAACTCGGCTGAACCGGCCAGGTCCAGCGTGTTCGTGAACTCATACGCCACTTGAGCCAACGCGTGGTCATTCCAGGTGCCAAACCAGTCCACGACACAGCGATTAAAGAGAGCAGGAGAGGTATTGGTGCGGTTCTGGAAATCTCCGGACGCTGGGTTCATGGTGAACACCACATGAAGATTGCGTTGCACTTGCTTGGTGAAGTAGCGGAACAGCTCGTCCTCCGTGTTCTCCACGATCACTCCATCCCGCTGCACCGCTTCGCGACAAGCGTGCATGAGTGACGTGTACTCGTCGTCTTCAAACAGTCCTGGCACCTCCCCGGACGCCAATAGCGCGTTCATTCGTTCCAAAAACGCCGAGTCGAGCACATTGGACTCGTCGAAAATGAAGCAGATCTTCTCGGCTTCGCAACCACAGCGCTTCAGCACAACACGCAGATCGTCGTCAAAGTTGTCTAGCGTGTAGTTCGACGTGAGTTTGATCTGGAACACCGACATGCCATTCATCCAGCTCACGAAGCGAGAAAGCACCGTCTTGCCCGAGCCACTTTCGCCCACAAGCAGCAGATGTCCAAGAGGTTGACGCAGAACGCGGTCAATGCGGAGCACATGGTCGATCACCGAGTCGAAAACCACCAGCTGAACGTTCAGTTCCTCCTCATAGAAGACGCGCAAGCGAGCCTCAATGTGCTTCCGGAGATCGGTCGTCGTGACCTCCGTGTAGTGCTTCGACAGCCACGTGCTGAACAAAACGGGGTGCTGCCCACCGTACTCCACGATCTCCAGAGTAGTCGCACTCTGTGGGAAATGGTTGCGCAGAGTCTCCTTGACCATCCGAAAGCACCATTTCTGCTCATCCGCCGTCACAAGGCGATCCATGAACAGCCGCAGCGCTTCGTGGAACACCAGCTTCACCAATGTTTCGATGTCGAGCTCGTACTCTAGCGGCTCAATCGCTTCGTACAAGGCGCGCATCCACCTCGACAGTTCACGAGGACTGTAGATGTAGTGGGGCTGGATCTCCGCTGTGAATTTCGTCTGGTTGCCATGATAGACATCCACCATAGCATCCGTCAACGGCTGCACATACGATCGCAGCGATGGCGTCAGCTTCAGCAACGCGCGGTTGAACGTCCCGTAGATCTGCTTCAATGACGGATACGACGGGAAATCGACGAGAAGCACGGGTGCATGACGCAATAAACGCAGCGAAAGCGGTACGCGACCCGGATCCGTCGGCGGATTACACGCTCCAACGAACTGAATCCGCTGCAGCTTCACCCACGTGTTCTTTCCACCCAGCCAAAAACCGCCTTGCTCGACCAACTGTCTCAAGAAAGTGATCACGCGCTGTGTGCCATATCGATCGGCTTCGGGCAGATTGATTTCGTCGCAGAAGACGACCAACCACTTCTCCGGAGCATTCGGCGCCAACACCATGCCACTGGGCGTGCGTTTGTACTCGCAATACTGGGAAAAGGTCTTCAAGATCAGTTCTGGCGACGTCCCCGACGAGAAGTTGAGGCTCGCGAACTCAAACTCAGGCAGAGAGCTGAGAGTTGAGGTCAGCGTCATCGTTTTACCGCTACCCGGAGGGCCGCAGAGAATCAACGGGCGATGTTGAGACAGCCATCCTCTCAGCACTTCAACGTGGCGGATCGTATCCACAGTCGTAACGACCACATCCGTCGCCAAGACTTGGTGGCTCTCCAGGTCCAGCTGAGGAATCGAGCGCAGCCATTGACGCCATTCGCCATCGTCAATGTTCACTTCATACTCCAGCAAGCTGTTGTCCGGACTGGACGACCCGGACACTGGGAAGACCATCCGATTCTCGAGCGATTGGACCACGAAGTCGCAAAGCGTCACGCGATTCGCCGAGTCCATCGAGCCGCCAAAGCCCCACAGAATCGAAAAAGCAAACCACTTGGGCGCAAAGCGCGACATCTGGTCGATCGTCATCGGGAAGTCCGAATGCCCTTCGTTGTACTCGTTGATTCGAGACAACCCTCTCGCCAGGAGCGTGAACATCGACATCAGCAGTCGCACACTCGTGACCTCCATGATGTGGGTCAGACCCATCGCTTGCTCCAAGCAGAGCTCGATCAACGAAGGCATGTCATCTCCACGATCGATCAGGTCTCTCAATACCGCCACATAGGTATGAGCACTCTTCTTCGTCACTTCCGTTTCGCTCGGCTGCAGCGTGAATGATGACACTGCAGACACATCGTCCCGCACCTTCAGCAGATAGTGCTCCACAATATGGCGCGTCTTCACAGTATCATGGGAGAACCAAACCATGCCGCAGCGACTGACCGTTGCCAGTGTCGCGTACCGCAACGTCTCCGTTTCCATCATGATCCACACGTTCGGCGGGATCTCCAGCCGTTCTCCGGACGGGAGGGTCAACAGACGGTTGTCATCAAGCACCGAGTTCAAATTCTCGGCCCATTCTGGATCCACATCGCCGTCGAAAATGATCCAATGGCGCTTCTCGCTTTCACCTCTCACGCTGTTGAGAACTTGACGCAGCAGATGCGTGAAAACACCGTCGGTCCATTCCAACGTCGTGTTATCCAGTACACCATAGAGGTGCTCCTTCGAGAGTGCCTTCGGGTCAATCACGTGCGCTTCACCCTTCACTCCATCGATTTGCTCGGTGGCTTCTAGCAGCACGCGCCACGCACTCGACTTGCCGCTTCCAGAGGCGCCAACGAGCATCACACCGTGACGAAGCTGCATCACCTGGTACAGTTGAAGCGCCTTTTCGACCCACTGATCGCTCGCCACATATTTCTTCTGCTTCGCCAGCTCCACGATCTTCGAGCGGAGTTTATCCTCTTCAATGCGATGCGCTTCAGTGCCCGGGAACACTCCCTTCAGTAACGTCTCGAACACGGGCACATCGTTAGACACCAGCTTGGGCAGGATCGTGTCGCTGATGGAGCCAATCAGCGCCTTCGTCTCCAAGTCCTCGATGTTCGCGGATATCTCACTGTCTTGGGAGAGCGTGATCTTCCGCTTCAACTGCCCAGCGCTCACCAGCACGCTCTTCAAAGCGCGGAGGCCGAAGTCGTAATGAGGCTGCTTCGACAGCTGGTCTTCGCACAGATTAAACAGCAGCACAACCTTAGCCGAGATCTGCTCCGCCGTCGTGATGCCCTGGGAGAACAGCATCACTTGCGCGATCAACTCGCGATCCGGAGCCACCATTGCAATGCTCCGGAACAGCTGCTTCAGGTTGTCGGGCAAATTGGACCGACCAGCGTAGCCCGGATTCATCGTCACGAAGATACCAACATCCGGATTCAGCTTCACGCTTTTGCCCAACAGCTCAATGGTGAAGTTCGAGCTCGCGCCATTCGCCACCAACTGCGAGCGTTCAGTTGCCTTCCCGCTCTTCAACGTGGATACGCCGCTCTGGATCGCCAAGATCTGCTGCGACACCGCGGAAAGCACGCGTTCCTCGAGCCGGTTGAATTCATCGAAGCAACCCCAGGCACCGACTTGACACAGTCCCACGAAAATCCGCCCCATCGCCTGGAAATCGAAGTGTTCGTCACAGTTGAAGACCAGCACAAAGCGTCCAAGATGCGACCCCAGCGCCTTGACAGACTCTGTCTTGCCCGTGCCAGCCGGACCAAACGGGTTTCCGCCCATTCCGAAGTCCAATGCCTGCGTCAGGGTCAGGTAACAGCGTTCCGTAAGCGGGGTCTGGACGAGTCTCTCGCCCACACCGAAGTACTCGAAGCCGTAGTAGAAGCTGGCGTTCGAGATCTGGATCGTCAATTTCTTGAGCGGGTCCGCTTCCTTGGCCTGGAAATAGTAGCGCATGTGATACAGCCAGCGGAAATCCTCCGCACTGCTCACCTTCGTTTGGCTCAGTCGTTTCGTGACACTCTTTTGATGCACGAGCTCCGTGATGAGCTGCTCGTATTTCTTGCGGACATCGTTTTTCACATCCGAGAGCACACGTTCGCTCAAAATGAGCAGCAGTGCATCCAGTTGCTGGAGAACCTTCGGGAGGTCGCCCCCTCCAGCGTTCAATGCGATTTCGACCTCGCGCGACCACTGAACTTGAGTGGCAAGGATAACCACTTGCGCCGGGAAGTCGGAGACCCACTTCAAGTACGTGTCCACGCTTTCCTCCGTCGGATAGGACCGCACAGCTTCCTCCAGCAATTGAGACAGCGTTTGTCGCATCTGGTCCTCCACCTTGCCCAGCCAAATGTTGATGCGGGTATCCTCCGCTGTCTTCACGGGTTCTTTAAACCGCACAACTTCGCCTTCACGGGAAACCATTCCCAAAATCACGCCAGTTCCATTGTCCATCTCCAAGGACGAGACTCCAGCGAACATTTTCGACAAATGGCGTTGAATCTGCATCGGTTCCTTGCTGTTTCCGATCATTTCCAGCAAGTCTTCGTCACCCACGAAGTAAAACCGAGGGAACGCGGCACGCTGACGCTCGAGATACTCGCCCAGAGCACGCTGGACGTTGCCCATCATGTCTTGTTGCCGCTCAAGCGAGTGGTACAAGTTGGGAATGTTCGCCACCTCCAGAATCATCGGTTTGTGAGCGACGCGCTTCATCGTCGATGTGAACTCGTTGTCAACACTTTGGAAACGCGCGAACTCCTTCGGCAACTGCTGCTTGATATCCGCCGAGCCAAAGAAGATGCCTTCCAGGTACACCCATCGTCGCTGGACGTCGATCCAAAAGTCCAGGATGCTGCGGATCTTCGTGAGCTTGTCTTCCCAACTCGTGGCTTGCTCGGCAAACACACGGTAATAGGGAGATTGCTTCATGCTGTTCAAGCTGTTGAGGTGCTCGTCCAGCTTCGCGAACATTTCATCCCAACCGCGAATGACTCGGCAGCGGTTCTGGTAGTTGACCAAATCCAGCTGGTAGTTGGTCCAGTAGTCAGAAACCTGCCGGATAAACTCATCGAGCGCCATTTCGCCTTGCGCAGTGCGGATGATCGTCTTGAGTTCATGGTCGTTGGCGGAAACTCTGGCCTCCCAGAAGTTGCGCAACGTCAATTCCGTGAACGGAGACGAGATGTTCAACAGTCGGAGGATTTGTTTCCAGTGACGGTCTCGAATAGCATCCGATTTGAGCTCGGACAGCAGAGAATTCATTGCCTTCTTCGCTTGAATCGACGACGCGAAGTGCTCGAAGGCTTCGTACTGCTGCACCCGAGCCGGGAATTGCCGCATTTCATCCACGACTTCGTCCAACTGCTTGCGGATTTTGCGTGGCTGGACCGCAGACCATAGCGTTTCTTGCAGCTCTTCCACGTGAGCCCACACCTTCGAGATGTTCTTCCAAACCTCGTCCAATCCGGACAATTCCTCCATTGCGCGAGAAAGAGCGCTATAGGCGCTACGATCGTCATCGATCGACGAGCCACCCATCCCCGACACGTACGAAATGTTCAAGGCGTCCAACGCGGCGTTCATCTTGTCTTGCTCCACGCGCAGCAGATTGAACCGAGTGTCGTAGATGATGAGCAACTCCGTGGCCGCCTTGGGTGCCTGACTGCCTTGCAACGGCTTGGCGGCGTCCCATTCGGTCACCGCTTTGCCAATTTTGCCGTCCAATGCGGTCTTCTCTTCCAGGATTTTGGCTTGAAGTTGCGGTAGCTGGCTTTCCATCGCTGCACTTTTCCGCTCCAGCAGCTGGATGAACGCCTCCCACTCGCCTTCCACGTTGGCGAGCGATGGCCAGTCGGCCGAAAACCTGTAGCGCTGCTTCTTCAGCAGGCGCTCCCCTTGCTCAAAGGATTCGACAGCTTCTTGCCACTGGTATCGCATCTGCCGCATTTCTTGGATCAACGTAATCGCAGCAACCACTTGGGCAGTAGCAGCTTCCAGCGCATGCTGCTCCAACAATGTCCGCTTCAGCGAAATCGTCGAGTAGAACGAGTTGATCTGGTTGCATAGCAGCTCACCGAAGTAGGCCAGGAACTCATTATGCCACGCGTCGTACTTCACATTCACTTGCGCTTGCACTTGCTGGTAGTTGACCACCATTGGCCCAAACTGCTTGGTGTTGAAGACGGCGTCAAAGGCATTGCGCTCATTCTTGATCTCCACGAGAATCCGCTGCCATTTCTGAAGATCTTCTCCCACGCTATTCAAAGCCGTCTGCGCATCCATATCCCACAACGCTTGATACTGGAGCCATGTCGACGAATACTTCTCCACATCACTGACAGTCGCATCCAGAACACGGTACGCCGTCATCAACAGATCTTGCGGCACTTGCGTCAAGGCTTCCTTGAAAACCGCTTCACGTCGGCGTGAACTAGCACTCTTGCGAGCAGGCGATGATAGAGCGGACACCGACGACTTCTCATACACATTTTCATACGACGAGGCCTGAATCTTGGGCAGGTCACACACGGAATTCAACACATTCTGGAGCTGCATCAGCCAGTCGCATCGCGCTTCATCGACTGAAGGCTCCAGGTACAACACTTGGTTCTTGAGCAGGATCTGGTGCGTCTTCACAGTCAGCCCGGACACTGCGAGTGCAGACTGGAAGGCCTTCTCATCTGCTTGAGGTCCAAAGCAAGCAACCCAGCTTTTCAGCAACACCTCCAGCTTCTTGCCCAGGATTGCACTGATCAGACCATTGAGCTTCTTGACGAACACGTTCAAATTGGCGTAACCAGCCAAACTCAACTCATCAACATGTCCTTGGACCTTCACCAGCACGGCTTGGACTTCACTCGCCTGGAAGTCTGTGCTTTTCCGAATCGTTTCCAGGAGCTGATCAATATCACTCGTCTTCTGCAGCAAGTCGTCCACCTTGTCGTGCAAACGCTCCACTTTGGTCGCGAGATCCGTCACGTACTCGCCCAATCCGTCTGCATGCCAGCGCATCTCGTTGCCCTTCGTGAACGTTTTGCCGATGGCAGCGCGAACTTCGCGGACGTACGCCGCTGTCAACGACTCAAAAATTGGCTGGATGCGTCGACTCGAGCTGGTATACGTCTTGAGGCTCGCATCCAGCGACATGGCAAACGGATATTTTGACTTCGCATCTTCGGCAATCATCTTGAGCGTGAAGGGCACTCGATAGCCAAGCCACTCCAGGTTGCGCACTTCCTTGAACAAGGTGACAATTTGCTGGTTGAACGCCACCACCAGCTTCTTCCGCTCCCCCTGCGGCGTTTCTTCCGTCACGATGTTGAGAATGATATTCTTGATATCGAAGATCGGGATCGACGCGAGCTCGTTGACCCACTGGTCAAAGATCAGCTGCGGGTTGAGTTTGGCAATGAACGCCTCCGCCGCTGCTTTCAGTGCCTTGCCTTCCACGTGCTGCTCCCAGCCGGCACCGAGCACACTTTCCACGCGAGACAGGAGCATCTTGAGTTTGCGCTCGATCTGCTTCGCCCACATAACGGCACCGGCAATAGGCGGGATGTCGCGCAATTTGCTCGTGCGGGATGCCTCAGAAAACGCGTAATGAGCTCGGAACTTGGCCTGCAGATTGCTCACATCCTCCTTCACGTTCTCAATCAGCTGCATCTGGAATTGCTGCACGGCGCTGCGAATACGCGGGCGGAAAAACAGAGCGTTGTACTTGGAGAACACGCGGAACATCTCATCGGCATTGGACGTGGCGCTCAAGCGACTGGTCAGACTGATGATGATGCGACCTTCAACGCGGTCGATGCACAGGTCATACGCCTTGCGCAAATTCTTCCAGGCGGTCGTTCCTTCGCTCGAAACGTCAAGCGGGTCCAGCGAATTGAGCTGCGCATACGCCGCATTAATTTCTGTGAGCGCGTCGTCCGTGACTTCTCCGCGCGGCTCGTTCGGTCCCATGCCGTTCGAGCTGCCTAGGACTCGCTGGATCACTTCACGGAGCTTCTCATGCTGCTCTCTGAACTCGTAGAGTTCCAATAGCCGTTCTTCAATCGCCACATGCTCCATTTGTAGCTCGGAAAGCAGCGGGAGTTTGTCGGCATTCATGGACCCTCGACGCTTGGAGAGCTCTTTCGTCAGGTCATACAGCGTCGCGACTTGACGGTGCCAGTTCGAAAACAGCTCTTTGCACGACGAAATGAGCTGCTCAAACTGGTCGAACGGGATCTGGATGAGACTGTAGACGCGCAGCAAGCTGATGACCTGCTGCGTCAGGTCGCTCGACATCACCTCCACCAAATGCAGCAGTCGCGACAGCTTGTACTCGTCAGCCACGCGGATCTTCTTCAGGTGCGTGAACACGAGCACGACACCCTGGTTGAGCTGGCTGATGTCGGTTGCCGACAGAATGGAGTTCATCGGGAACTCCTTCATGAGTGTCATCACGCTGGACACGCGCTGGATCGCGAGCCCCAGGCCGTGATCAGCACTGAACGTGACCGTCGCCAGGTATCTTTTCGCTCGCTTCAGCACCGCGAGCGTGATCTCCACCTCTGGAGACTTCAGTTTCTCCTGTGCACTAAGCAGCGCACGGTTCAAGTCGCACCAAAAGTTGATCTCTTGCATCGCCGTGCCTGGGAGCGGCTCACTACATCAAGGTCGCCACAATCAGAGCCACCCAGCGATTAGTACAACTATACATCCTATCTGAAGCACATAACCAAATCTTAACGCCATGTAGCAAATTAATTCTGCCGCCACCAACCTGATCAGACGCGTGACTTTCTGAATTTCCTTGATCCACTTGGTCACTCCACCCTGAATGTCATTGAGGAAGGTCACGTCGTTCACTTTGTCCTCCAGGCCCAGCGCTTCCACGTCAATCAGCACGCCTTTCTCGCGAACCTACACCACCACACATCAAGAGCATCAGCAAATCTACCTCCTTTTTACCTACAACCTCTCCTTTTGCCACCCTAACGTACCAGGTCAGCGGCACGTTGGATGACCGGATGGAAGATCAGAGTTACTTCCGGGATCTCAATGTTCTGCTGGTACTGCAGCAGTGCCAGCTCCAGCTCCTTCATCTTCCGGCGGATCGCTGGCAAGCCTCTCGCGCCTTCGCTTAAGTTCGCCAGTTCGTTCTGTGGCTGGTGCACCTTCGAGTACTCGTTTACCAGCGGACTGAAGGACTGGTGCACGTAATTGTACACCACGGAGAGCAGGTTTCCCCTGTCCTCCTCCTCCTCCTCCGTGTTCTCCGCACTGCTGTTGCTTTCCGACGTGTCCGTCTTCTCCGTCGCGGCGTTCGTTCCAAGTCCCAGCGTCATCACTTGAAGCTGATGGTTCAACGTCTGATCCTTGGTGAGCGGCGCACTGAAGCGCTTAATAAAGCAGACCACGTCGTGGCCGCTCTTCTTGCCGGCCGAGTACTCGATGCCCAGATTCACACGCACGCGGTACCCGTTCGTGCCGTCCATGGGGCTGTCGTCCTCTCCGCGCAAGGGAAAGCAATGCACCTGCAGTACGCGGGTCGTGGCATCCGTCACGAACTGATCCAACACTGCACGCGCCTCCACGCCCTCCAGATCACCCTTGAAGCCGTCTACACTAAGCGCCAGGCCCTCGCTGAAGAGCGGCATGCACGTGGCCAGCAGATACCGCTGGAACGCGTCCACCGGCAGCGTGTCGGCCCGCGCGGCGGGCGCCTCCATCACGTCCGCGCTGCTCGCCATCCGCGCCACGTCGTATGCGTCAGCTGGTCGGCCTCCCTCTCGCGCTGTCTGGATGGCCGCTTCTCCCACCCGTCGCTTCTTGTAGGCTCTCGCTCCGGTCCTTTCCCCCAGAATCGACGCGTGTGGTGTTGTCTGTCGATCTTCCGGCGTCCAAAGGGGGCAGAAGAAGAGAGAGACTGACGGGCGTGATGTGATGCCAGCTGGCAGTTGAGCACCAAAGGTCGTACGAATGTCGCACGAACGCCCATATCCTGGGATGCGTTGCTTGAAGGTCGCATGAACATGCGGACGGTTGCATGAATGTGTGCTGATTGTTGCACGATGCCAAAACCATCGCAGAAGCGGTCCGGTGGGAAGGCGGGAAAATGGACGACGCCCCATTAATGGCACGGCATGGATAACGAAGGCGACAAACAGCACTGCCTGCGCCTTGAAGCTTACTTATATACGTGAGAGGCGAGGGGGGGGGAAGGGAGAGGAATGCTAAGCCAGAACACGGCGAGATTACTGCGGCATCCGCTTCTTGGACGTCTTGTTGATGAGGTTCTTGTGGATGTGCGGGATGACGCCGCCGCCGGCGATGGTGGCCTTGATCAGCGTGTCGAGCTCCTCGTCTCCGCGGATGGCGAGCTGCAGGTGGCGCGGCGTGATGCGCTTGACCTTCAGGTCTTTGGACGCGTTGCCCGCCAACTCCAGCACCTCGGCCGTCAGGTACTCCATGATGGCCGCGGCGTACACGGCGGCCGTCGCGCCAACGCGCTGGTTGTTGGCCACACGCTTCTTTAGGAAGCGGTGGATGCGGCCCACCGGGAACTGAAAGAAGCACAGAACACACACGCGTTAGTATTGAAGCATCAAGCCACAGCACGCAATCCACAAGCGCATAGCATAATGCGTAACGCGTGCTTACCTGAAGACCAGCTCGCTGCGACCGCGACTGCGGCGCCTTCTTGGACGTGACGCCCTTGCCGCCCTTGCCACCTTTGCCGCCCTTTCCGCCGCCGATGATGCCCGACTGAAGTGACACACCACATGCACACCAAAGCACACCAAAGCACACGCCATGTTGGAACCCATCCGACGCTGGGCGACATCGCCTGCAATCCCATTTAGCGACAAGTCGCATCTTACCATTCTGCTGTTTCGCTGAAAATTGCCAAATGCCGAAAAAATCCCCCAACGTTCCGACAGACGCGGTCGATTCAGAAAAACCCTACAAAACGCAAGGTTTTATGCAGTTTTCCCTCCACACTTTGATTCTTCTCTTTTTTTCAAAATTGCCCAGCAAACGTCGCTTCGCTGTCTTCGTTTCTCCCATAACAATACCGGGATCTGGCGGAGACACGTCAACCACTGGTCGACGGCATTTGCGCATGCAGGCAGACATAGATTCCTTCAGCAAAAGCCTGTTTGAGTTCTTGAGCTGCAACATGCCATGCCTTCACTTGGGGGCGAGCACACGCCGTCCTCGTGGGATCGCAACACAAACTGAAAAACCTCGCGGAGCTTGTACCGCGTGACTAAAATACCGGTTTCAAATACCGCAACCGGTTTCCAAGGCCGCGATCCGATCAAAGAATTCGGTGGAAAAATCGAAGAGAGCACTTCATTTTCGCGATCGAAGAAGCCGCCTCACCGCCGAGCTGCTTGCCGCGGCTTCCTGCCGCCTCAGCCTCTCGAAGACGTTGAACGCCTCTCCCGCCCCTCCTGCACCATGAACGGAAGCGCTCTGCACTCCAGCGCGCGGTCGTGGCTGACGGTCCCGTGCGAAAACCCGTCGGCGGCGCCTTGCCACCGGTCGCTGCACGTTTGTGCGATCCGAAAGGACTCGCTCTACATCTTTGGAGGTACATAACTGGTCGTTTACGTCCTATATCACGGTGGTGATTGCACTTTGCAGGAATAAGTCGTTGCTCACTGGAGACGGTCGGCATTCTGTGATGATGGTTTGGCGCAGGGTACGATGGCTCGAACCGCATCAACGACTTCTACGAGTTCAACTTCAATCGCAAGCTCTGGTCGGTGGTGCTAGCTATTGGTGCCGCGCCTAGCCCGCGCGACCGCCACGTGGCGGTGGTGTACAAGGATTCGTTCTACGTGTTCGCAGGCTTCGACGGCAGCTCTCGCGTCAACGACTTCATCGAGTACAACTTTTGTACGTCGTCTTGCTCAGCAAGGAGGCAAGCAAGGTTGGCTTGTTGGCTTATGGATATGAAGGCTAACCCGATCCAATGCGTTTGATGCAATGCAGTGACGCAAAAGTGGAGCACCGTCGTCGTCAACGCCGGAATGCCGCCGACGCCGCGACACAGCCATGCTGCAGTGGTGTATGGTGCGTTGTGGCTACGATATCACGTACTTCGCTCATGGCGATCGATTTGGCGCGCCTCTGCATTTGCTCGTGTGATCTGATGATGTGTTTCTGACGCTGGAACAGATAAGTCCATGTATTGTTTTGGAGGCTATGACGGGAGCTATCGCAACGATTTCCACGAGTTCAACTTTGGTACGTTGCCATTATCACTGTTACTCCTACTTCCTAGTGCTCACATTGCTTTTTGCTGGATGTTGTGTGCATTATCCAGAGACGAACACGTGGTCATTGGTGGCCGCTACCGGACGAGTGCCCAGGCCCAGGTACCGGTCTTCGTTGGTGGTGCACAAACAGACGTGCGTGTTATTCGGCGGTCATGACGGTTCCCGTCATTTGAATGATGTCCACGTGTTCAACTTTGGTAAGCGTAGTTCTATGCCTTACTGGATGGTGAGGAGGAAGCGGAAGCGTTGCTCATGCGCTGACGTTTTTGATGTGATTTGGCCCATGATTAGCGGCACGCACCTGGTCGCTGCTTGCGACGGAGGGCCCGGCTCCCATTGCTCGCGATAGCCACGTTGCTGTCATCAACTCGAACTCCATGTACATCTTTGGCGGCAGCACGGGCACTGCCGTGAACGATTTTTATGAGCTCAACTTGGGTAATGCGGCTGCATTGATATATTGGCATGCGCCGCTGATGGCCGCGAACTGTTGGAACTACGTCTGACATCTTGTTTTCGTCTTTATATTCGAAGAATCGAGTGTTTGGCAGCCAATGCAGTTCAACGGACAGCCGCCGGGCCAGCGGTTCTGCCACGTCGGCTGCGTTTACGACTCCAGTCTGATCATCTTCGGCGGCTATGATGGCAGTAGCCGACTGAACGACTTCAAGCAGTTCCGGTTCGGGGAGGAGGAGTTCGAAGTGGAGATCCCCGAGAGCACGCTCATTAACGACCTGCGCGCACTGGTGAATAGTGAAGTGATGAGCGACGTCACCTTCCTCGGTAAGCGTCTGCCCTTTATCTGTATGCTTGCTGCGTTGACTGATCGATCACCTGATGTGGCTGTCTTAGTTGAGGGGATCCCTGTCTACGGCCACAAAATCCTTTGCATTCGCTGCAGCTATTTCAACGCAATGCTCACGGGAGAGGTAAACAAGGAGGAGGATTGGCGGTATGTGGTCAGATTCTCACTAAATGCTTGACCTCGTGGACCTCGTTGCACTTCCAGATGCTGGAAAGCCGCGCTCGTGAGATTCAGATCACGGATGTTCGCCGCCCGATCTTCATTTCGCTGTTGGAGTATTTGTACAGTGACTACCTGGACGTGTCGGTGGATGTGGCGATGGAGCTGTTCGTCACTGCGGATCGGGTACGAACGAACCAGAACGGAAATGCACCCCGCACCTTGCGAAGAGCCGTGTCCATGGCTAATTGTTTTGTATTTGCATGCGAACCGTTGCTTTCTTGTGGAAACAGTACGGGGTGGAGCGCCTCAAGCGCATTTGCGAGAGCCGGATGCTCGGATCCTTGTGCATCGAGAACGCTGCGAGCATCCTCCATGCCGCCGATCTGCACAACGCCACGGTGCTGCGCGACCAGTGTATCACCTTCATGCTGAATAACTTCGACGCGGTGACGAAAACTGGCGCGTTCGAAGAGATGGGGCGGATCAACGTCGAGCTGGTGTTCGAGCTCTTGAAGCGCCGCTAACTGCATCTGCCGAAGCACACTCCACTCCCTTATCAAGTAAGGGCTGGTGGAGGAAAGGTCCAAGGTGTCCGCTGTCTTGCGCTGGGGGGATTCTGCGTGTTGTCTAAATTAATACAGTGCATGTCCATAGTATGCACAGACGTGCCGTGGATCCCCTTCTGCCGGTAGAGTTCTCCATCTACGGATGTCTGACCCCTCAAAACCAGGCATTTGAAGGATATTCATCGCTTTGCTTCTATGTCTCCTCGATTTCAAGCGCTATTTCGCACCGCTTGGCGCAATGACGCGGATGGTTCGGTAGTGACCTTCGATGGGATCGGCACTGGCGCTGGAGTTTTCCTCACTGTTTCTATCGACTGCTGCTGCTGCCTCGGTTTTTATGATCTGCATCTCAACACCGAGGTCGGCCAGTGTCTGGCGCACGAGCGGCTCCTGCTCTTTCCAGATGAGCAGCTCCTCCGTCGTGGCAGCATCTGAATCCGCGACCGTGGCAGCCTCCGCCATAGCATGCAGCCGCTCCACAAGCGGTCGCTCCCAGACCTTCAACGCGTGCGCCAAAAACCGGTCGATGTGTTGGCGAGGGAACGGGATAGCTCCAGGCGCGCGCTCAGTGGTGGGATCGATGCCGTGGAAGTCCGAGCCGCCCAACTGAAGCAGCAACGAACAACGCAGTCTCAGTACTTCCCTCTCTGACTTCCAATATGATCTAGCTCTCAATATCCAAGTGTGATCCAGTTCGTACCTTTAGCAGGTTGGATTCCTTCGCCAAGGCTCCGTACATGTCGATTTTTGACGTGTCATGATACACCTCGATACCCTAGTGGAGTCGCACGGCACCATCGCAAGGAGATTAGAACTGAGCTACTGTGGTGCATATACATACGACTCCAATGGGTCGGTCCGCACCTGAATGCCGAGCTTGGCGAGCTCCGGGACGAGTGTGATCGGATTCTTGAGATCGCACATTTGAGAGAAAAGAGAGCACGGTTGAGCATTCCATAATATGTACAGCCATTCACGCAGGAATCACAACGAGAAACCAATGACGAGACTCATCTCACCTTGCAGCACCAAGGGTGAGCTAGTACCGACACGCCGCCAGCGCTGGCGATGAGGTTGATGGCCTCCTCAGGTGGAAAATGCTCGCCCTAGTGCATCCAAGAAAGACAGATCAGCTCCATAAACGAGGAGGGTATCTTGTTGTCTGCCCATACCTCGACATACGCCGGCCCATCGTTATGCAGGTACCGCGAGAATGCCTGGCGGAAGTTGGCCACGTGACCGGCTTCCACCAGCGCCTCAGCCACATGCGGCCGTCCTGGCGCCGCCTCTCCAGCGATTTCCAGCACGCGCTCCCACTCCAGCTTGATACCCATGGCCTCCTATCCACACACCAGATTGTAAGTCACCTCAATTTCCATGCTAACAACGAGACAAAGGAAAAACGATCACTCACCAGCTTTTCCAGCATGCCTTTGCCGCGCTTGTGTCTGCCTGTGCGGATCTTCAGCAGCTGCTTCTCCAGCTCAACACTATTGGAGCCCGGGTAGAAGTAGCCCAGGATGTGCAGGTTCTCGCCTCCTTTCACCTCAGCACTGATCTCGACGCCCGGGAACACCACCACACCCAGCTTCTGCGCCGCCGCGATGGCTTCAGCCACGCCTGCCATCGTGTCGTGGTCCGTCAGAGACATGTACGTCACGCCATTGGCCGCGGCACGCGCGATCACCTCGCTGGGCTTGAATTTCCCATCGCTACACACGCTGTTCAAACCAATTGGCTGTTAGGACGTTGGCTGATGGGGACGGTCCTCTATTACAGCGTACCTGTGCAGATGGAAGTCGCCGCACGCCGCGTCACCTGCATCAGGAGCATGCGCGTCATTATGGGCATGGACCACCGCCGACGCATCATCGTGATGGTGGTCATTGGAGGGGAACATGGCGTCGCTTAGCGCTTCGTACGTGGCCACGGGCGATACCGCCGTCGCGTCGGCGCTAGCGCCAGCGCCAGGCCGATTGCCGACAAGCGCGCACTTACGGTTGAAGTTGGCCTGCAGATTGACGGGCTTCCGCTTGCCGCTCTTCTTCACCTTCTTCTTCTTCTTGCCGCTCGCGGACGCGGACACCATGCCGTCCACCGTCGCAATGCCAACGTGCGCTGCTGATGAAAATGGACGCCTTGTGGTCGATTACTCAAATCTACCATGCGATCGTTTATCAAAGGGTATGCTATAATGAAGACACTCAGCGCGCGTACCAACCGGTAGATACTGCGCCAACCTATCGACTTCAAGAGGGTATTAATATATGCTTGTCGTGTCAAACGGCGTGTGGCGGAGGTGTTCCGTCCCAGAATGTTGGTGGCCTCCTTTCGCAGAGTGAAGGCGCATATAACGAGAGTGAATGCTCACCTACACATGGGCCGGGTTCCAACAACCCATGCTGAGCCGTTACCATCCCGTTTTGATAGGTGAGACCCGCTGATCCGAACCCGTGAACCCGTGAACCCGCTCGACCTCTTTGCGATCGCGTCTGAGCCACAGCATCACGATCTCCATTTCGGCAAAGTGCGCGCTTCATCCACGTCGCCCGCGGTTCCATAGAGATAGGAAGGATGCTGCGCTCCAGTCTGCGCAACGCCGCGCGCTCGCAGCGGCTAGTGCGCTCCAGCGCCGTCGTGCCAGCCCACGCACAGACGCGTGCGCACACCGCGCCCTTCGTGAGCTTCGGATGCGACTTCTCCGGACTCGCGGGCCCTCGGGAAACCCGCGTAACGTCTCCTTCCTTGCCGCTCTTTCCCGTCGGCATGCCGCAATACATGACGCTGTACCGCTCGCAGATGCGCGGCTTCGCGGCGGTCCCCACGAAGCCGACGCCGCCCACGGCCCCGACGGCCGCGGAAGCCGCGGCGTTGAAGAAGAAGATCGCGGCGGCGCGACGTCGACGCAGCAAGATCCGCGTGCAGGAGGAGAAGCTCGAGTCGGCACTGGAAAAGGGCGGCGAGCGCCGTATGATCCGTGTCGAGGACGTGGAGAAGGTGCTGCCCAAGGTGCCGGAGCGCGCCGTGACGCTGCTGAAGCGCGCGCCACAGATGACGGTGAACGGCATGAAGGCCGTGGCGCATGCGCTGCAGGTGCTGGTGTCGGACCCAGCGGCCGTCAAGGCGTGGCTCATCAAGATGAAGGGCAAGGCCAAGGAGGAGCTGGATCACTACTGGCTGGGCACCAAGCTGCTGTACGCCGACGTGTCCACCTCGACGCGTATCATCCGTCGTCTGTTGAAGGGCAATGCGCTCTCCCGTCGTGAACGCAAGCAGCTGCAGCGCACGGTCGCTGACTTGCTGCGCCTCGTGCCCTTCGCGTTCTTCGTGGTCGTGCCGTTCATGGAGCTGCTGCTGCCTGTGGCGCTCAAGGTGTTCCCCAACATGCTGCCCAGTACCTACAAGGATTCGTTCCAGCGCGAGGAAGACATGAAGCGCCAGCTGCAGTTGCGTGTGGCGCTGGCTGGCTTCCTGCAGGACACGGTGAAGGAGATCATGCAGGACACGCGCGACACGGAAGGCGTGTCTGAAGAGCGCAAGGCCACGGCCAGTGAGGTCATGAGCTTCGTGGAGCGCGCACAACGCGGCGAGCCGCTGACCTCGGAGGAGACGCTACAGGTTGCGCTGCTGTTCAACGATGAACTGATGCTGGACAACATTTCGCGGCCGCAGCTCGTGGGCATGTGCCGCTTCATGGGCGTGCAGCACTACGGCAATGACAACCTGCTGCGTTTCCAACTGCGCAATCGGATCCGTCAGCTGAAGAAGGACGACCAGGATATCATCTGGGAAGGTTTGGACTCCCTGGACAAGGAGGAACTGCAGATGGCCTGTATGGAGCGCGGCATGCGCGCTACGGGACTCACTAAGGCCGGCTACGTGCGTCAGATGCGCCAGTGGCTGGACCTGTCCATCAACAAGAACGTGCCGGCATCGCTGCTCATCATGTCGCGTGCACTGAACATCACGGCCACAGACAACCTGGAGGAGGCGCTGGCCACGTCCATGTCTTCCATGGACGAAGAGGTGGTGACGGAGGTGGCGCTGGCTGCGAACGCGTCGACCGAGAAGGAGACGCCCGAGATGCGCAAGCTCAAGCTTGACAGCATCCGGTACCAGAACGAGATGATTGCGGACGAAGAGAAGTTCCGCGATGAGGCTCAGAAGAAGGACAGCGAAGCCCAGAAGAAGGCCGAAAGCGACGCGGCAGCGATCCAGGCGACTTTGGAGCCTCAAACGGAGGTGGAGCAGGCGATTGCTGGTGTGATCAAGGAGAAGGCCGAGGCACAAGCTGCTGCCGCGCCTGCTACATCGTCGACTGTGGGTGCCACGACCGAAGCGACGCCTGAGGAAGGCATGCCTCCGGCACCCAAGAGCATCGAGAACATTGTGAGCTTGGAGGAGCTGAGTGCGCTGGAGTCTCTCGCGTTCAAGTCGCTTGTCGAGAAGGAGCGGCAGACGGTGAGCCAGCTGAAGCAGAACAAGTACGACATGGACGTCGAAGGTCTGCTGGCAGCAGGTCGCATTGGCGCTCAGACGGCGGAGAACAAGACGACGGGTCGCATGATGAAGAAGCTGGAGTCCATGCTGACGAACCTGGAGGTGGAGATCGAGGAGGTGGACCGCCACGTGGGCGACCGCCTGAACATCCTGGATCGCGATAGCGACGGTGTGCTCTCGGCCGAGGAACTGCGTGACGCCGTGATGACGATCCTGCGCAAGGCAAACACCCAGGAAGACGTGGAGTGGGTCATCTCGCTCATCGACGAAGACAACGACGGCAAAAGTACGGTGCCTTTGCTTGGATGTGGAGGAGTAGATGGTGATCTGGATCCGTGCTGACTTGTGTGTGTTTCTTGTGTGTTCTCTTGCCTTGCAGTCGCACTGGAGGAGCTGGTGGCGTGGATTGCCAAGTGTCGCGAGAGCCTGGAAGCTACGGGTCGCATCGCGTTGGAAGAGCCGGCGGAGGCGGTCGTGTCAGATGGTGGAGCTACCGCAGAGGCGGACAAGGCGAAGGCCGACAAGGCAGAGAAGGCCAAGGCCGACAAGGCAGAGAAAGCCAAGGTCAAGCGAGCCAACAGCCGCAAAAACAAGGACAACAAGGACAACAAGGATCAGTAACTTCGCTACAAAGCCAACGTATTGCCAGAGGGAGGGGGCAAGGACTTTAGGACGCGCCATCAGCGAGCAAGAGATGGAGGCGTGCAGTCTCGGTTGCAATGCGAGGTACACGTCTCTAGGGTTTGCTTGCCAGAAGCCCGGTCAGGCTTTGTCTCAATAGATCAATCGTGCTTTTCAACTCCTGGTCCTATACTAACGTTGCGTAGTATTTCGAACAATGCTTAGCGGATCGACTGCCTTTGGACTATCGAAAGCAAACAGACGCATCCGAGGCGTCGGCGACAGCAACTTAGTTGCACGCGAGCTTCCGATTCTAATACTTTTCGTCCATCGGAGCCTTTGTCTCTTCAGGCTTGGAGTGATCCTTGTTCGCAGGCTTCGGCGTCGGATAGTACTTGGTCGGCGTGGGCGTCGGGTAGTACTTGTCGTCCTTGGTCGGCGTGGGCGTCGGGTAGTATTTACCATCCTTGGTCGGCTTCGGAGTCGGGTAGTACGTCGGGGTGAGCGTTGGGGTATGTTTGCCGTCCTTTCCATCCTTGTCTTCCTTGCTGCCTCCGCCGTCCTTGCCTCCAGACTTGTCGCCGTCCTTGCCATCGT
>MBAC02009398.1:0-39029 GCA_001712635.2 Nothophytophthora sp. Chile5
TGGCGTCCAATGCCAAGTTGTGAGTACAGATTGCATTGGGAGATACCCCGGAAATGTCAATGCGGGCAGGGTGGACATTTCGTGTCGCATTTCAACCGCATAATCACTCCGCCTTCATAAACCTGGGTCGCACCGGCACGGAGACTCGCCCATTCCTGTCACACTAAACGAGGTAACCCGTCCACCCGAAGCTGAGGCTTCACGTGCAATCTCTCAGCCTACCGTAGTAAAAGGTGAGATCTTGCTCATGCTCAGGAGGCAAACGCTTGTCGATCCATCCCGGTGCGAGTCTGGCTCGCATCTTCTTCGAAGAGATTCGGGGGTCAGTAAGGCACACGCCGCAGAGCACGCCGCCGGAGGTGAACCCGGCCATGAGATTCAGTGACTTGTCGTCGTGGAACGCCGTGAATCCGCGGTTCCATCCGCGAGGAGGTCGCAAATAGTGGATGTGCTTGAGATGGCGCGTCATGAATTTCTTCAACGGCTGGTAGACGGCTTCACAGTGGGGACGCATCGAGCGGGCGTAGCTTGCTACTTACCAACTCGCCGAAGCGACCGAGCATCTTATCCGCGTTCTTGCAATACTGGCAAGTGGTGGTACCGGCGCCCAAGTCCACGCTGATGCCTTGCCAATGCGCTTCCACGGAGCCGGACGGCTTGCGCGTCACTTTGCGGAAGAATCTCGAGCCGAAAGTCGGCTCCACACTGTTTAGCAGGCATGTCAACTGCATGGTGTTGTTGGTGTTGATCTTGGCAGGCGTCCATTTCTGCCGTTGTTGCTGCTGTTGCTGCTGCTTCTCCAGCGCCACAGCGAGCGAGAAGACGACGGGTTGCAGGGTGCCGAGCCTCTTGAAGTCGCGGTCGTAGAGCAACAAGCCCAGGGCACTAAAGTGGGAGACGCAAAGTGCTCAGATGATTTGACTCGCTCTAGTGACTAACAAGCGGACGTCTTCAACAAGCAAGGAACATTTTCATTGGGGAATGTTTGTCTGTTTCCGCCGTGCTGGGCATGAAGCTGCACTGTTCTGTCATAAACCCCCTCTTCTCGATAAAACTGCAGACGACGCTGTCTTAGTTCCCAGCGTAACATCGTCGAGTCACGTCACTCCAGTATTGACTTGTGGCAATGCAAGCTAATACGTCTCAAGGCGCTGGCGAGCGACGTCACTTGTGCTGTTGTCGAACGGATACCCTCCCGGGGCGAGGCGCGCGGGGATCCAGGACCTCGGGATGATCACGTCGGTCAAGTAGACTCCACAGAGTACTCCAGTATGCGTGAACCCGGCTATCAGATCCATCAACTCGCATCCTTGGAACGCGTCACCGGCTGAGTTCCATCCTCGCGGAGGATGCACGTAACGGACGTGCTTCAAGTGACGCGTCATGAACAGCTTCAATGGTTGATAGACCGCTTCACAGTGTTGGCGTCTCAGCTGCTCGTACTCCGCAGTCGTGTGCTTTGGATCCGGCAACACATCTACGTTGACCTCACAATAGTGACATGACGTGGTACCTTTGTCCACGCTGATGCCTCGCCAATGCGCCTCAACTGTCCCTATCGGAGTACAGTTCTCGGTCGTGGCGCTGAAGAAGCGCGTGCCGAAGCCCGCTTCAACGCTGTCCATTAGGCGGATCAGCTCATCCACGTTGTCCACATTGATGTCTGCGACGGGCTCTTCTTGCGGCTCTGTCTCTTTCCGCTGCTGCATTTCCAGAGCCGCCGCCAGCGAGAACAGAATGGGCTGCATCGTGCCAAACTGCCGGTGTTTGAAACTTTGATCCATCCGCAGCACTTGGAAGCAGTATTGCTTGATCCCTTTGCTGATCAGACACGTGGCCTCCAGGATGTGCTCGCGAGCATTAAGCAGCAGCGGGAGAGGCAGGTCGATGGGCTCCGTGCTCTTCTCGGTGCGAACTTCTCCCTTACAAACACACCGGTCGGATCGTGCGGCCATCGTGTTCTTGGGCACCAACTGGTGCCAATCCCCCATGCAGCCCCTCCCGAAATGCACCCCGTCTTGGCGGTAGAAACCCTTGAGTCCCTCCGTCGCGATGGCGTCGCGCATCGCTTGTGAGAGCGCATGGGAACAGCAACGCAACAGGTGCGATATGTCTTCGGGCTCCAAGAACGGAGCGAGGTGCAGATGCAGCAGCGCCACCACATTCATCACTGAAGCCGAGGCCTCACCGTTCGTGTTCTGCTGCTCCATACTGCGATCCACGTGCTTGAGTAGAGTTGTTGTGGCTCGGCTCCAAGCAGGGGCGGTGGGTCTTCTTCTCCGGCATGGTCGTTGGTCTGGGTTTGCTGGTGGAGTGTGCCACTTTGGGCTTCGAGGTATCGAAGGTATCCGCCGTTCCTTGATGTTCAACCGACACTATACAGAGGCTGTCAACTTCGATATCGTCATTTCTGTTAATGTTGGTAAGGTTTCGTTTTGGAATGCATCGTGAAAGTCACTAAAGACGGGGGGCAATATTCGTCGACAGAAACTAAGATTCACCAAGATGAGTTATCGATGACTCATCTCTGTTGGGCCAGCCAATCCCGCCCACGCTATCACGCGCGTCGTCATTTCGGTCAGCCAATTCGATAGACCTTCCGGATACCGGTGTTGCGGCGGTGGGGATGGATCTTGGACCTCTGAATCTGGAGCTGGTAGATCTGCGGGCGACATCTGGTTAGCGGCCAACCTGTGTGACAACGCGGGGGGATTCAAACGAAACGTGATAACGTTAGGTTGATTTCAATGTCTTCTTGGCCTTGTTGCGCGTCCTATTCGTTTGGGCGAGCGCCTCTTTCGTTCTTCAACACGCCCATCGCCGCCCCGCTTCCTCGATCCATCGCCCTGGCACGAGCTGCCGGTCGACTACGCTCCGCTGAACGCCCACTCCTAGTCTTCGTCAAACTGGAAATGGCCAGGAGCCAATCTGCTGCGAATCCATCGATTGGGGATTCCGATGTCGGTTACGTACACCCCGCAAAGCACACCCGTCGACGTAAACCCGGCGATGAGGTCCAGAAATGCATCTCCGAAAAAATCTGAGTCGCCGTCATTGCTCCACCCGCGCGCAGGTCGGACGTACTGGACGTGTTTCAGGTGCCGCATCATGAACTTCTTCAGCGGCTGGTAGACGGCCACACAGTGCGCCCGCAGCAAAGTATCCTGGTCCTCCGGCGTCACCCCATGGCTTCTCACGAAGAGTGAGCTGTCTTCATAGTGGTCACAAAACTCGCATGTGGTCGTATCAGTAGCCAAATCCACTTGAATTCCTCGCCAATGAGCCTCCAAGACGTTCGCTGGACTGCGCTTCTCGTTCCTCGAGCTGAAGAAACGAAAACCCATTCCCAACTCCACACTATCCATCAACCGCGCCAGCTCCTCCACATCATCCGTGTCGATCCTCAGCTCTTCCTCGTTCGAGTTAGATACAGTGCGTTGCTCCTTTTCCAGGGCCGCGGCCAGCGAAAACACGACAGGTTGCAGCGTGCCGTATTGCCCGTGTTGGAACCCGCGAGCGATCTGCAATATCGTAAAGCAGTGCGGCTGGATGCCTTTGTACACCAGGCACATGGTCTCCAGCAAGTGGGCGCGCGCGTCTAGTATCTTAGGGAGAGGTAGCTCTTTGGGCACGATCTCCTGACTGGTGTCCGTATCCCAGTTGCAAGCGCAACGGCCACGCGCCCCTTGCGTGGAGGTGGGCACCAGCTGATGCCAGTCGCCATTACACTTGTTTCCAAAGTGCACACCGTCTCGCCGGTAATAACGCAGCAGGCCTGCAGTCGCGATGGTATCGCGCAAGTCTTGGTTGAGCGAATGCGAGCAACAGGCCAGCAGTTTAACCAAGTCTTGCGGCTCGAGGAACGGTATGAGTTGGTGATGGAGTAGCGTCACCAAATCCACCAGCGAAGGCGAGGCTCTGTCGACCTGCTGCTTCGCCTCGCCGAGAGACTGACGCGCCTTCTTCCGCTGAGCGGGCGCAGCCCCGACATCTACAGCCTTCTTCTTCTTCGCTGCCGTTTTGCGCGTTCCACCTCTCCCCATATTCATAAACGGTTCTTTCTTTGAACCCTCGCTCGAGTGACGAGAAAAATATATTTGGTTTTACAAAAAAAAATTGTTTCCCTTTTCAACCTCGTCCGAGTGACGTGAAATTTCACTCTTGCAATCCAATAATTCTTGGGCAAGAATTGCCTTTCAAACATCAGAATTCACACCGCGTCAACGGCAAGAAGACTGCGAGCATGGTATGTTGCGGTGAGCTCTCCGCGCCCAGACTTATGGACTGGGGGCAAGAGCGGTCGCTAAGGGTGGCGAGTTCTTGTGTGCATGCCTTTCTTGTTGACAGGTGCGCGTGCGTGAGCCACAGCGCTATCCGCTGGGCACGCGAGTAGCCAATCCGTTGGAGGGCCGTACAGGCGAGATCTCCTCGTTTGACGCGGACACGGGGCTCTATACGCTCAAATTCAACGACGGCTACAGTGAAGAGGTGGACGGCACGCGCGTGAACCAGTTTATCATTCGTCCGCCGCCGCAAAGCGCTGCGGAGAAGGCGGCAGAGGAGCAGAAGAAGAAGCAGGAAGCGGAGGAAGGCGATCCGAACCAGTTGCTGGGCGCCACGGTCGTCAAGACGTCGACAAGCTACGAGGGCAAAGCGCTGGTGAGTTCTGGTCGAGTGACGCAATACTTTGCGGACATAAAGATGTTTCGCGTGCTCTTTTCGGACGGAATGTACTCGGATATGACGCTGGAAGCGGTGAAACGCAGTCTGAAAGACGCGGGGAGCGACGTCACCGGTGTCAATGCCACGCCGTCCAAGTTAAAGCACCCAACCGAAGCAACCGGGGAGGTGACGTCCCCCTCCAAGAAGAGCAAACAGCACCACCATTCGGGACACAGCCACGGTGAGAAGGGCGAGACGGAGCGTCCGCTAAATACGACCAAGTTTCCCAGCCGCAAGGCCGCGTATGTCGTGTGTCGCGAAGTGCTGAACATCATCGTGAGTCAGAAGAAGGTGGGCAAGTCATGCACGGACAAGCAGAAGACCATCCTGAAGAACAAGGACATCCAGGTAACCATTACTTGCTATTATACTCGCTCAAACACTGAAATCGGTCAGCAATACTACCCGGAACTAAGCATTCTGTTTGCATTGACTGTACAGCCGAAGCGTGCGCTCGAGAATTTCGTGGAAGCTGACGGTCTGCGCTCGCTCGAGGCGATCCTGAAGTACTGGTTTAAACTCGAGAGCACGCGACCGGGGGCTCTGCTGGTCTTGAAGGTATCATTTCAGTCGCTATCACCGACGCGGCACAGCAACCAGCATGGCAATGTAACACGCTTGTGTGTTCTCTGGCTTGCTACATTACGTAGGTGTTAGCTGTCCTGCCTGGGGTGACGGAGGAAGTGCTGAGGAAGACGACGATCGGCCCCACGCTGCGCAGTATCGAGAAGATCAGTCGCACGATGGGCCACGTTGACAGCGTGCTCGGCGACTTGGCGCAGTGGACCATCAAGAAATGGACGAAGACGGCGATGAAGCGGTCGTTCCATCGATCGGCGCGAGACTTGCTGCTTGAGCAACAGGCCCAAATCAGTCGGGTGGGTAACGGCGGACAGGTGTATGTGGCTCCGCCTCAACCGTCCTCCAAGGCGGCTGCACTAAAAGCAGAGACGGCGCGGTTGGAAGCTCTTCGGACGGGAGCGAAGGTTGATGGAGAAGAAGAAAGCGAGGTGGAGCCGGGGGAGGAGGTTGTGGTGTATCTCCCGCAGTTCAACTCGCTGGGCTCGGAGGATATGCGTCGTCCTGTGCGGCAAACGCAAGTGATCGAATCGCTCGCGTCCAAGATCAACCGCGACTACGAGGACGCCGTGAAGCGCCACGATGACAACGACGACGGGGAACAGGATGATGGGGTGACTCATGGACGGATGGTGTTTCGCAAGCCGCAGATGATCCAGTACAACCAGAACACCCCAGTAATCGATCTGTTTGCCACCGCTCGTACAAAGCTGATGGGGGCGAAAAACTCGGCGGTTGCTGGTGGCGATGGGTCCGTGACTTGGAATGGCGAGGGTGAGGGTGAGAGTAATTCCCCACCGAAGCCGTTGCCGCTGCCGAACAAAACGAAGACGCCATCGAAATCCATTTTGAAGGTGATGAACGAGGTGGTCACTCCAGCCTCCCAAATGATCTGGGAATAAGCAACGAGCTTGGATTCGACTTTGCCTGGACAGTGAAGAAGGGGACGCAGGTATTTGTCGTTCATGTAGCGTTTTACTATCAACAGCGTCAATGCCACTAACGATAACAGCCAAGCTCCGCTGTCCAAAAGGCAGGAAACGAAGACCAGATCCAATCCAAATCAACGCAGCTGCTCCTCCATCCGATGGTTTAATGGACAAAGTCGTAGAAGTAGCCGCTGAGGCCATAGCGGATGTAGAAGGCGAGTGCGCAGCAGAGCACTTGGAAGGCCAGCAGCGCCAGAACCAGGCGGTTCTCTTTCATGGGGCCGAAGACGACCAGGAAGAGGTTGATGATGGTGTAGTTGGACCGCGTGGATTCCGGCGTGATGGTCGACGGCTCCAGCAAACCCGTCTTGGCGTTGAATTTGGGCAGACGGTGGCGTGGACACGGCACGATCTTGAGCAGTTGCGGCAACGAGTACAGGAAGTTGAGCACTTGCGGCAGGAAGAAGAGCAGCAACGTCTTGCTGAAGTGGCCGAGGATGCCGCTCACTGCGAAGGTCATGCCGGCGTAATAGCAGAAGGTATCTCCGACGAACACACGCGACGGATACCAGTTGTGGCGCAGCAGACCAAGCGTCGTGGCCAGATACGGCACCATGAACATGAGCGACAGATAGTGGAAGTTCTCGTTGTCGTGGCCGAGTAAGATCTGCACCACGTTCTGGACGACCACCGCGGCGCCGATCACGAAGGATTGACCGGCTTCCAGGCCGTTCACACCGGCGTAGATGTTGATGGCGTTGGTGCAGAAGACGGCCATGAGACCCATGTAGAGGTAGTAGAAGAGTCCGAGCTCTGCGATCTCACCGCCGTCACTGAGTGGCACTATGGGGTTCAGTAGTGTATGCAACGCTGCGTCCTTTTCGAACAGGAAGCGCACGGGTTTGGGCAGCACGACGGCGGTGAGCCCAGCGTAGTTGATCAGCAGCGGGAGTGAAGCCAACGGCGGGAACAGCAGCTTGTGGCGCCAACGCAAGTCCGACAGGTCGTCCGTGAAGCCCAGCAGGATCATGGATAGGATGCTGACGATTCCCCACGCCATCATCCGCTGGAAGATCACAGCATATTGTCAGAGAAGTGGGGGTTCATAGTGCCCATTAGCAGCACGAGCATTGCCGCACCTTGATGTCGGCATTGCCCACGACGGTAAGTACGGTCGCCACCAGCGCCACGACGTATACGAGACCCGACACGATGCCGAGCGCCTCCGGACTGTAAGCCAGCACCCAAGTCAGTACGCTGGCATTCTGACGGACAGACTGAGAACAGCTCCTCCTTACATGGGGATGTCGCCGGCGGGCGTGCCGCGCTTGCACAGATCCTTGCCCGACAGCTTGGCCGGCATGCGCCGCCCCACCACGGGGATCAGCAGCGCCACGGCCGCGTAGCTCGCGATGCCGACGACCGTGAGCTGCAGCAGATACGCCTTCAGCTCCGCCGGCAGCGGCAGCAGATCGTCCAGCGCCATGTTGTCGGGGCACTCTCGAGTGTTTAGATGTGGTTTGACGGTCTGTTGCTTGGGCAGCGCAACACACGTGTCCATGCGAACGTAACGAACTTCCAGCTGCGAACTTAGTGTGCTGCAGAACGCGATAAATAGATGCACGAGAGATCTTCGTTTTCATTGTCATCATTTATAATATGTCGCAGGTATGATCGTGCTGGTAAGATTGATTAATTGCGAAGATAACGGGAATCGAAATAGAGAGGGTATCGTGTGTCACGAGGTTATCAGCTACAATGAACATGCCCTTACGTTTGTGTGATAAATATGCTGGTCGCGCCTCGTCTGATGGTTGGCACCGCGTAGCTGACTTGCCGGGCTTCCCGCTCACTGTATGGAGCTCCCTGACGGATCGTGGAAGGAGGAGCTGTCCATCGCCTTCGAGATGCTGGAGGTTGGCGAGTTCGCGAACATCTCGGCGCTTTCCTGTCTCGGAGACGACGCCGTGCTGGATGTGGGTGACGTGTTGGGCGGTGGAGGCGGATGGCGGAAGTGGTTGATCGGAGATGTCGAGTACGGCATGGACAGATTGGACATGGAGTCGCAGGTGTGCACTCGTAACTGCGAGGCTTCCTCGGTCTCCACCGAGACGGCGCCGTCTTCGTTGATCTGCACGTGATTGGACACGATGTTCTTGAGCATGAACTTGCCCTGACAGTCGTCGAACTCGAGCACCACGAACTCGCCGTTGTGGAAGTTCTGCAGCTGCTCGAACTCGCTGATCCGGTACTTGAAATAGCGCGTGAGGATCACGCGGATGGCCACGCCGTGTGTCACCAACACATAGTTTTCCTCCGAAGATTTCTCGAACATGCGGTACAGCGACTCGAGGAACGACGACACGCGATCGTACACGTCGGCGGGGGATTCGCCGCTCGGGAAGCGGTAGAAGAACGACCCGAAGCGTCGACGCTGTGCCTTGCACTCTCGGATCTTGAGCGGTTCCTGGAAGTTGCCAAAGTCCTGTTCGCGGATGCGTGGCTCCTCCGTCCAGGGGATCGACTTGCCTTCGAAGCCCCAGGCCTTCAGGATGCCGCAGAACGTCTCGATCGTGCGCACATAGGGCGATACAATGAAGCGCTGCACATGTGAAACCACCGCCATAACGTTAGATAAGGTCCAGACTTATAGAAGTAGGCGTCCAGCAACGTACCATCGTCTCGTTGCCCACGATTTTCTTGATGGACTCACCAGCGGCCACCGCCTGCTCGTAGCCCAGTTCTGTGAGGTGCATTGCGTTGTCCGGCACGCTGCAGTACAGTAGCGGGTCGATGTTGCCTTCGGACTCGCCGTGACGCACCAGGATCAGGCGTTTCGGGAAGCCCGACTTCTTTTTGCGGCACAGCAGACACGTGAAGCGGCGCATCATGTCGTGCTCCCCGTTCGCGTCCGGCTGCGGGCAGGGCGCGGCGTTGTAGTGCGCAACGAGCAGCAGCGCCAGCGAAGCGCCGGCCACGGCGGCCGAGGCTACGCTGGCCAGCAGCGTCGATGTCGTGTACACCATCGCGGGTCGGTCGGGTTCTTCGGTCACTTGAGCTCTTCGCGGCAATTTCGATTATGGTTGTGGCAGAGTTGAGGGGCAGGGGGACGCCGCTATTTAACAGAAAGCAGCCGTTTGAAGGGACTTCCACCAATGAAGCAGCTGAATGTAATATGCGGGCGATTCTGATTGGCCGGCACTGTTTTTCTGGAAAAACACGCATCTTTGTGCATGCGTCGAGGGGGAAACTGCCCTGGGTTTACGAACCTGACACTAAATTGTCGGTGGGGTGTTAAACAAGGTGGAATAAGCTGAAATGCAAGTCATATCGATACGATCGCGAAGTGGTCCGATCCCCAGGTGCATTTGGCTGTGTTTCTGTGAAAGTATCGGGTCAGCTTGCTGAGTACTAGCACAACGAGTGCGGACGACGGCTGCTAATTTTTATTTGGGGGATATTGCGACATCTGTTGAGAATGCCATCGGCGGCTACTTCAAGTCCTGCACGATGTTGAATTGATACGTTGTCGAGGTGTGGGTTGAGGGAGTTGCGTGAGCCCAGTCGCTTTTACTCGAGCTTTGCCTTTGCAGGCGGGTGGAAAGAAGCACAGCCACTTGCAGTTGTGCCCGAGGTGCTAGCACATCCCAACGCATTCAAGGTTCGAAAACTCAGGTGCTTATCCGCCTCAGCAGTGGATTCCGATTGACGACTCTTTTTTCGCGCTTGATTTCTAATGTGCGGAATAGGGCCTAAAAACGATTTCAACGAATTCACACCGCTGTTTAGAAGGCGGTTAGGGAACACAGGTGGGAATATAGGAAAAATAGCTTACAGTACTAGTATTTTACGGAGTCTGTCTGTGTGTGGAGTTTCTATCGCACATGCGATGGCTTATCGCATTTCTGGTCTCGTGTTTCTGCTGGAAGAGCAGATAAGCGACGTGGCTGCATAGAACACTTGTGTGGAGGGCGGCGCGTGGATGTCATGTCATGCTTGGCAACTGTACGTCAGGTGGCATTCCCCACGAAGCTTCGGCGGCCTTCGAGTGATTGGCGCCACCAGTTCGCGCGTTCGCGTTAAGTGAATGCGCACCAGAAACGGTGCTCCCAGCTATTTATTTGGCAAAATGGGGCGGAAAAAACGGGGAGTGTGTGTGTGTGTGTGCGTTTTCTTGTGTCTCCGCAACCACACGAAAACCAACGGAATGCTGATTTCCTCACGGCGTCGTTCACAAGCAAACGATCCGTTGGGGTGAACGAAGAGCTCGATGCTGCGTCAGTCGGACTTCGAGCTGCGACTGACCAGACCGGAACGTCAGCGACTTATTTGGCGGGGTCTTCCGCCCCTTTCGATGGTTGAAGCTGCTCCTTCTGTGGTATTTCTACCAGTACACGTATCTTGGGGGGCACGGAGACGCAGCAACGACCATTTGTATGGAGGGGGTCGTAGAGCCAGATCGTCTGTCAAAGGACGATGCCTCCGGACAGGCGGCGCAGCGCACGCAGGCAAGGGATGGCATCCTTGCGATTGCGAGTCATCCTGGTCGCTCATGCCCACGAAAAGTCGCGCGGCTTTTCTGGTGTAGGAGTCAACTTAACCGAGAGGTCTATTTTGGGTCACCTGGACTGAAAATCTCGCTCTATTTCCCAAGTGGCTCACTCCTTCTATTTGAAGTTGAGCCATCCATTTCAGAAAGGCAGGCGGCGGGCTCACTTGCCTCTTCCCCGTCCTCTCGTCGTGAGAATGCTCGCGCGTGTGCCTCCTGGCGACGCTCGAGTCCCTAAAGCCGCCTCCGATGGCGGCGAGTGGCCCTCGAGTGTTCGCCGCCGCCACTCCAGCGCTGTGCCGCCTTCACTGCAGATCAAACAGTCTCAGGCCGACGACCTCGTCGTCACCAGCGCAAGGTCGTGGTCTTCGTCCGCTCGGCCTGCGCAAACCGACGGCGAGCTGCCGATCCTGTACTCGCAGTACGTGGCCCGTAACGTCCGCGTGCTCGTCGGCTCGCGCTGGCGCTTGCAGCGCTTCCAGGAGCGCACGATCGTGCTACGAACCGGAGCGGAGCCCGAGCTATCGCTGTATGCTGTTAACGAAGCTGCTGCTTTGATAGAAGCCACAGAGCCTGAGGCCACGTACATACTATCACTGGATGCAGTTTGCCAGCTCTCCTGTTCCCAGAGTAGCAACCGACGGGAGATGCGACAGAGTGTCGGTGCCTTTCAGGCCCGTGGCATCGAGCTGTCGAGTGCTGCCAAGCCACCAAACACTCCGGCCTTCCGCTTGCGGCTCCGGTTTGTGACAGCAGCAGACGCAGCTATCTGGTGTACGGTGCTGAAGGACACACTGGCTCACGCACGATGGAGTCGAGAGGTTCAGCCGCAGAAACGGCGGTCAGGCAGCACTCTAGGACGGGATGTCTATTCGCTGAAGCATGGACGCTCAGGACAGCGATTCGTGGTCAAGACACTTGCCACAGCCAGCGACACCGGCGATTGCCACGAGCTCCAAGTGCTCCGACGGCTTCATGCCTCCGCCTCCGCCCGAGATGCGGGTCTGATTCGCGGCTACCGAATCGTCGAAACGCCACAGGCTATGCTTCTGGTGATGCCGCAATTCCCAGGCGAGAATCTGCTTCAGTTCCTTCGAAAACGACGGAGGTGTGGGCAGTTGACGGTGGAAGAAGTGCAGACGTTAGTGGCCCAACTCGCCAAGTTACTGCAGGCGACACACGCGTCGGGCATCGTCCACTGCGACCTGAAGCTGGAGAATGTGCTGGTAACGTCAGACTTGGCTCGGGTAGGGCTCATCGACTTTGGTGGAGCCTACGACCTTCTTGATAGCCACAATCAGAGCCAATTCATGACTGGAACGCCGGGGTATATCGCGCCGGAGCGCATGCTGGACCCGCTAACACCACCGACACCTCAGGCCGACGTGTTCAGTCTGGGTGTGCTGTTATTCCAAGCGCTAACTGGACAGCATCCATTCGTCAAGGCAGCGCAAGAGCAACGTGCGCTGGTGCTGCGGGACTCGCTGCATCTGGTCTGGACCAGTGCTGAGCCGCTACTGACGGCACGAGCAGTGGGGGCTGAGCTGAGGGAACTCGTCGGAGGAATGCTGGCCGCCGATCCAAGAGCACGCATCTCGCTGGATCAAGTACTCGCCAGTTCCTGGCTTTGCTCTTGACAACGTAGCTACAGCAGGAACGACCGACAGACAGACAACACACATGTAGCATCTAGGAGGAGATAAATCCGAGACACAGGCACTTGGCCTGTACACATCACAGGTTGAAGACCGTGTCTGGAGACTGGAAAGCTGGGAAGATGGCAGCTCAACGCCGTGTATCTAAATGTTGGTTCACCTGGCCCTGGTTCTCCTTTCTACACGATCTCCACCGAGTGGGAGTGGAGATCGATCTCCTCGGACGAGTTCTGTTGGAGCTGCTTCTTGTCCTCGACTGCCCCTATGTCTACTGCCGTGGTGGTGGGACTAGCGATGTCACTATCCCAAGGCGGCAAGCTGAAGACCTGGTGGTAGTCAACCGCCGAGCTGCCGGAACGCGTGAAGAACTCGGCCACATTCTTCCGGAATCCGCGGTCGAACGGGTTCGAGAGCGTGAGTTTCGCGCCGCTAGGCTCAAGCTGTTTACTTCCACCGTTCGTGGGGGCGCCAGACGCAGCCGGCTTGGTCAGATACGGGTATCTTCGCCAGTTCATCTGCTCGTTGATCGTGAGGTTTTGCTCGAGGTTGTTCACGTGTTGATGGAGCATCATGGCCAGTGCCACGAAGGCCATCAGCGCCCATAGCAACACCATGATCACCAGCAAGTGCTTGCTCACGAGCGACGGCACCTCCATCCACACACCCATGGCCGTCAAGGCCTCGTCTCCACTGGCACTAGCGCTGCTTTCACTGCTGATTCGCTCGGCGTGCAGATCCAACGTGGCTTCGTACAGCACGAGCCCAGCCAGCGCCGCGAAGGCCAATAGTACGAGGCAGTGCAGCAACAAGAAGGCCACGAAGATGCGGTGGTTGCCGTACCCCACGCAGCGGTTGATCCAGGCGCAATGGTGGTCCAATCGGGCGACGCAAACACCGCATTGCGAGCAGTGTTTGGAGCGAATGGGTTTGAGCACAAGACACGTGCGACAGAACTTGGTCATGTTGGGGGCCTCGGCTCGAGCCGCTTGATCCAGCATCGTCTTCACGTCCTCTTCGTATGTGGAGATGGTGCCTGGGTCGGACGGACACACGAATGCCAGGCGAAGCCACGTGAGCAGGAACACCACTTCAAGCCCCCCAACGATGCCCAGGAAGATCACGTAGCTCTTGGAGAAGCTCTTGTACGTCGGATCGGCCCATAGAACCACGTACAGAAGGGTGAAGAGTCCGACCCAAGCCATCCAGATGCCCATGGCCGTCTCGGGCTGCGCTTTCCGTAGTGTACGCAGCCCCACGCCCGATCCAGCCGACGCCTTCTTCGCCTTCTTTTTACTGCTGCGTCGCGGTGACGAAGCGGTTGTTGGACCTTCCGACAGTCGAGCGAGTGACACATTGGGCGTCACGGACACCCCGCGTTTGGATGGGTGCACGTTTTCCAGGTTCTTAGTGGGTGCGGCCGCCCCATGAGCATGACCGCCATGCCGATGCGGTTGACGGAAAGCAGCCAGCGACTTCCACAGCACGATGAGGATCAGCGGCAGCGATAGCCACCAGACCAACCAGTAGCTGGTGCCCAGGATCGCCAGCAACAGCGCACCATGGAGCACTGCCACGATCCCACGGGTCTTGCGCATCTGCGTGGGCGGGTCACCGACCTTCTTCTTGTCTGTGAGCAGCTCCTGAAGCCACGGTAAGTGGCGGCTCTTGGCCAGATCGAGACACATGGTGCCCTTGGCGTCGGCCTCATCGGCGTCGAAGCCTCGAGCCAGTAGATACTGCACCATGGGTTTGTACTCACCCATACAGGCGTAGTGCAGCACATTGCGGCGCTGTAAGCAGTAGCCGCCCAGCGTCGTGGGCTGCACCGGCTGCTGTGCCGAAGATGCCGCGATTTTCTGACGCTGCTCAGCCTCCAGCAGATAGTGAAGCACCCAGAGATGGCCCAGCGCTGCCGCATGCTGAGCCGCTGTGTTGCCTCGCGCATCCTTGGCCAGAAGATCCACGAAGCCTGAGCGCAGCAGCGTGTCGGCCAGTCGGATATTCCCTGCATGAGCCGCACGACTGCAATACAAACCATCGGTTACTGACGTTCCACACCTCCTCGGGAGCTCAAAAGCGGTGCAATAGACGTGCAAAGCAATGACCTACATGAGAGGCGTCTCGCCTGCGGCGTTGCGGGCGTCCAGAAGCGTCTGCTCGCGTCCGCTGGCCTGCATCTGCTGCATGAGGAAGTGCATGGTGTCCAGCGTGTCCGTCCCGCCCGCCGTCGCGTAGTGCGCCAGCGTGTTGCCGTCTCGGTCCACGGCCGCCAGCAGGTCCACCGGGCGCGGCTGCACCGCCATGGCCATTCCCCACAGCAGCACAACCAGCGGGAAATCCCCGTTGGCGGCGGCGTCGAAGGCCGTCTGTCCGTCGTATTCCACCTCCATGGCGTTGCGTCCGCGAGAAGAATGTCAGAATGGGAGCGAAATGGACGATAGGATGGGTTACCCTTTTGCTGCGTGGTTACACTGCGAGGAGAAAATCCACGGGAGTTTTTTTTGGATGTCCCAGATGGATCAATTATGGGGTACCCTGGATTTTCAGAAGATAGGGATGACGATCCAGGGAATTAGACGCAGCCGACCGTGGAATAGCCGCACCAATTGCGAAAACGATCCAGGTTTTAGGAAAATGATGATATCAGCTATTATTTTGAGGTGGCTGGCTAAAATTAGATCCAGAACGGAAAGAAAACGGTGCTGTCACTGCAAGTATTCACTAGAGTGACAGGTCGCCTCGTTCCCCCGCGCGAGTGCCAATTAGATTCGGATCTGTGCTTGAAGAGCCTGCGTTCTTCACTGCCAGCATCACCTCGGATCCAGATGACCAGCTTGAGCGAGCTCACGCAGCGGAAGGTGGCGCCGTCCGCTGGGCTGGCGCTGTCCGCCTCGGACGGCGAGGACGACAAGGACGTCGGCGACGTGTGTGCCACGGAGTTCGACGTGCGCCCGGTGTGTGCCGGCGAGCCGGCGCGTCGCTACCTCCGTCAAGGGGAGCGACTCACGCCCAGCGTCCATGGCCGCACGGTGACTCGCGCCTCGGGGCTGGCGTCGCTCTCGGCGTGCTTCACTCTCGGCGGACTGACCCGCGAGCTGCAGGAGATGTTCCTCCCCGCCGGCTACCCGGACAGCGTGAGCGAAGACTACCTGGCCTTCCAGTTCTGGGACACGATGCAGGCCATGTGCAGCTATCTACGCGGCGTGCTGGCCACGCAGTCGGTGCTGCAGAGCGTGGGCGTGGGGGACGAGCATGCCACGCCACTGGCTGCCGCCCTGCAGTGGGTGCTCCGCGACGGCTCGGGCATGATCGGCGGACTCACGTTCGCGTACCTCGTGGGCCCCAAGTTCGACGTGAACGTCAAGCGCTGGCGTCTGTTCGCCGACGTGATCAACGACGTGGGGCTCACGCTGGACATGGTGGCGCCGTACTTCCCGACGCTGGTGACTGAGGTGTTGTGCGTCTCCAGCGTCTGTAAGACCATGTGTGGCGTGGCTGCAGGCGCCACGCGCTCGTCGCTTATGACGCACTTCGCCAAGCGAGACAACATGGCCGACTGCGCCGCCAAGGAGGGCTCGCAGGAGACGGCCGTCAAGCTCTTCGGTCTGGTCTTCGGCATGTACTTCGCCAACGCCGTCAACTCTTCCCGCGACGCTGTGTGGGTGGCCTTCCTGCTGCTCACACTCGTCCACGTGTTCGCCAACTACCACGCCGTGTCGTGTCTCTGCATCCCCACCGTCAACTGTTCGCGCGGCTTGCTACTCGTGCAGCGCTTCCTGGCTTCGGGCAGCAACACGGGCAAGGACATCGCCGCGGACCAAGCCGATCGGGTGGGTACTTGTCCGCTGAGGTCGGCGGACTGCGGAAGGGACGGACGGATACTGACTCTGACGTGGTTTCTGCGATGCCGATGCTGTTGTTCGTGGTAGTACTCGGTCCGCAGCGTGAATGAAGAGGAGCCGGTCTTCCGCGACCCGTCACTTCCAGTCACCACGCATCTCGTCATGGGCTCCGAGCTGTTCCACGCCGTGCCGTCCTCGAGCGACCTCGACCAGTTGCTGCGGCTCTACGCGTGCGTCTTCTATCTGGGCTCTTGCTGGTGGATGGAGTCGCCGACCTAATGCAATGGTTCTCTCCTGTTCAACAGGGACGAGACGTACCTGCTCACGGTCGTGGGGGATCGCGTGCACGTCATGTTCTGCGTGGAGGCCAAGGCCGAAGACGAGCTGCGCGCCTTCTTCCAGGCGGTGCTGGTCTTGGAGGCCTTGGCTTCAGTCCCGAGCGCCACGGCATCGCCGCCCTCGTCGTCTAGCGGCAGCAGCCGGCACCAGCAACTGCTCGAGTCCACGCACCGCAAGATGGCGGCCGACTTCCCTCTCTTCCTCCAAGTGCTTGAGAACAGCGGCTGGCGAACGCACATGTTCCTGCTGAACACCACGACGTGGCGGATCAAGCTCAACGACCGCACCTAAGGAGCAGACACTGCTGCTCAGGCCGTCGAGCCTCATCTCGCTCTCTTTCTTCCTTTATGTGTTGCGTGCTTTTGAATTCGCACCCCGTTGATCTGCTGCTCCTCTCCGTTCTTGAGGTCCAAGGCCTCCAGCGGTCCCTTGAGTCCTCGAACAGACGCCAAAAGTCGATTGTGGAGGTCATGACTACTGCCTCGCTGCCAGATCTGTGCCTTCTTATCAAGCAGGGGGACGTGAACCAACTCCGTCAGGCGTTGAAGACGCACCCCACGCTCATCCAGCAGCAACGATGGGTACGAACTCGTTGTTGTCCTCTTCGGCCATCCAGTGCGCGTCGCTTACGTCCTTTCGGATGTGCAGTCCGGCGTCACGGGGCTGCATCGAGCTGTCGCCGTCGGTGACGTTGAGATCGTGCAGCTGCTGCTGAGCTACGACGTCGACGTGAATCAGCGCAGTGTCTGGGTGAGAAGCCTTTGTCCTCCAGTGTCCTCCTCCTTCGAGACTGAGTGTCTCATCTGTCCCTTGTCAGGGCTGGTACTCGCCGCTGCACTTGGCCTGCAAAGCCGGCGCCGAGAAGCTCATCTGGCTGCTGCTCGAACACGGCGCTGACTGGGAGCTCCGGGATAAAGTGAGTACTTGCTCGCGCTCTCTAATCCGCCGCTGATGGCTGATGAAGTCGGGTCATGGTGGCGTCAAACGTGTCAATAGGCCGGGAAGACGCCGCTCCAATGGGCGGTCCGAGCGGGCAAAGCTTCTGTCTCTTACCGTGTCGACCAGGTACGAAAGGCGTCGTGGACTGGAGCTCTCGAGCCTTGACTTGGATGGGTATGGAGCTGAGTGGTGGCTTGGCTCGACTGACTGTGGTCTCCCTCTTCTCTGCCTGTAGCAACTACACGCCAAGGTCAGACTAGCCCAGCAGCAAGCACGAGAAGCAGCAGAGCAGGCAGTACGCAACTCCTCATTGACGTTCGCATCTCTGTGCGGATAAATAATCAGTTGGGCGTTCCTCTCAACAACGGGGGGAACTACATATCAAGAATACCTGTGTCTTCAGTAGCGTCACCGCTTCCGCTCTTGCCCGCCCGAGCCTCCGAGGCTGTGGTTGCTCGCCGTCCCCATGCTGCTTAGACTGCCGAAGCTCTTGAGCTGTTGCGGCGTGAACGAGTTCATGAGTGAGGCCGGCGTGGAGCCGGACGAGGCCATCATGGCGAACAGCGCAGCGCTGCGTCCGCTGCTGGTGGAACTGGGCTCGTGGTCGCTGGTCTGGCGCTCCAGCTGCTGCGAGGTCTGTAGCGCCTGGGCCTGCGCTTCGGCCTGCGACGCCGCCTTCTCCTTCTCGAAGGCCTCGAGCAGCGTCGAGTCCTGGAACTTGTCCACGAACGCGTCGAAGTCGTGCGACGACGAAAACCACGACTTGATCTCCTGGCGCTTCGAGTGGCCGCTGCTACTACTCGGACTCTTCTTCTTCTTGCCCTTGGCCTTGCGGTTCTTCTCGGCGCACAGCCCCAGCACCTTGTCGTAGAACTCGCGCAGGCCGCTCACGAACGCTGTGGCGCACTCCGAGTCGTAGAAGAGCCGCTCCTCCAGCCCTCCTGCTTCCGACGGCCGCACCCCAGACGACAGCAACTGGTAGTTACTACCGGCGTCGGACCCGGCAGCTCCAGGAGCGGAGGCAGGCGTCATCATCCAGCTGGACCCGGAGCGACTGCTGCTCAGCGCATCATCACAGCTGCGCAACGTCATGTCCAACTGGCGGTAGGAATCCACGGGCGACCGCAGCGACTGCGGTGTGGTCACGGCCGAGGCTGACGCCGGCGTTGTGGGACCGCCGCGGCTCGCTACCAGTTGCTGCGCCGAGTGGCGACGACTCATCTTGAGATGCACCTTTCGACGCTGCTTCACCACCTTCTCAAAACGCTCCAGGAACTGCCGACGCCATTTTTTGGGCAGCGGCACAGCGTTGCGGAGCGTCTTGTCGTTCGCCAGTGCGGCCACGTCGTCCAGATCCACCACGGCCACGAACGACGTGAGCACGCGCGGATCGCCGCCGCAGGATCTGGCGAAGGCCAAGCAGCTCTGCCACGTGTCGGCCGTAGCGCCCATCAAAAACGGCGGCTCCTCCTCCGCGCCGTCCACTGCCGACACTACATTAGCAGCCACGCCGCCTGTTCCAATGCTGTTACTGCTAACGCCAGTCATGCTGTCGGTGCTTCCTCGAGACGACGAAGACTGCGATCCAGAGACGGCGCTGCTGCCACTGCCCCCACCCCAACGCCATTCGTGTGAGAGCCTCGAGAAGGACTTGCGGCTCTTCGGTCGAGCCGCCAACTCTGTCTGCGCGTGCTGGGACGCTGCGTCGTGGAGAAACCGCCAGGACGTGACAGGCACGAACGGCAGGAACGTATGTTGCCACCGGAACGGCTCCAGCAGCTTGAGCAAACTCAGAGTCACCTCCTGAATCTGCGGATACGACGTGCCCACCACCACCACGGAGGTCTCTAGCATCAACAGTCCCAGCAGTTTCAATAGCAATTTGGCGCCAAGGAGACGCATGGTACGCAGCACGCCGGCACCCACCGCTGCCTCCTCCGCCTCCATCAAGTCGTAGTCCGCCAGATACCACTCCGGACGCGGAATCTCCTGCCGCCATGTGCTCGTGTCACCCTCACGCACGTGGAAGACCTTGAACTGGAGCTTTGAGGTCGTTCCGAACGGCGTCTGCGCTTCGGACGCGACCTCGTAGCCGATCGAGAGCACCAGCTGCCGATCTTGGATCAGCGCGTGCGAGTTCATGTGCGCCACGTCGAAGTCCAGCATCCCGTTAGGGTTCCCCGCGACTCTCCCTCCTGTTGGCGTCACTGCCGTCGCAGCCGAGGGGCTTCCGAGTCCTCCGAAATACAACACCGCAATCTGCTGCGGGTCAAAGGCGTCCAACAATGTGCGCAGGTAGCGCAGATTGCGCGACCGGAACTCAGCCGTCTCCAGCTTCCCGTCCACGTACTTGGCCTTGGCATCGCGCCACAGATTGAAGATCCACCAGAGCTTCTCGGACTGCACCTCGTCGAAGTCGCAAAGACCCATGGCTCCGTTGGAACTACTGCCTTCTTCCCGCACGAAGCCATCCTCTTCTCCCAGCACGAAGCCCTCGCCAGGGGCCGCGCTCGGCCACGACCGGAGGTCCCCCAGGTCGATGAACTTCACGGACGACGTGCGCTTCATGGCACCCACACCGCTCTCCCCCGTCTCGGCAACAGCAGGCATACCCAGTCCATCAGTTCGAGAGAATGACGCGTCCACATTGGGGGAGGGAGCGTTAGGTACTGCGGGCTGAGGAGCTGAGCGCGACCGCTCTCGCGTGCGCGACTTACGATCACCGATCTTCTTGACCGTGTAGCTGCCAACAGGAGGCACGACCGTCTTCACCGCTGTTGCAATTGGAGGAGGTGGCACGTTGGGCCGTTCACTCAAGGACGCCAAGCCAGTTCGCGGCGTGGCAGTGTTTTTCAAGGCTCCACCGCCTCCCGCCGCGCTGGTTGTGCCTGTTTTGTTGCTGCTTCCATACATAGGCGTCGTGCTGTCATGGAATGGCGAGGGTGGCGGTGCATTTGACGCCAGCAACTCCGAGATGGACGACATCGACTGATTCTTCTTATGACCCACGCGTTTCCCGCCCGCGACGCCTCCACTCGGCGACATTGTCGAGACGATCTTCCCGCTGCCCCCTGTCTGAGGTGACGGGACGGGGATCACGGCAGAAAACGATGACGACCGCGAGCTGCTGCTACCCACGCTCGAGACACTTGAGCCCGAAGGCATGCCAGCAGCCGCTGCCGCCAGATTCGCTGTCGATCCGCTCGGAGGCAGGCGCTTGTGCGACCGCTGCAGGGCTCGGAACGTCTGCAGCTGATGAGCAATGCTGCTCAGACACATGCGCGCGCTCAGCAATTCGTCCAAATGCAGCAGCAGCGTCTCCTCCACGTACTCGGGCACACGCTCGAACTGTTGGAGCTGACAGGCCGTGAGGATCAACTGCAGCGTCATGGCCTCAAGCTTGAGGATGAAGCCTTCGCTGAAGTTGAGGATCGGTACCACGCAAAACCGTCCCTTGGTGCCGCTGTGGGTGTACGGATGCAGGAAATCGCGCCCGAACCCGACCGAAGAGTACGGCGCGGTCGAGTCGGACACATCGTGGAACGCCACCCGTCGAAAGAACACGGCCTTCATGACTCGCACAGCCTCCTCCCAGAAGGCCGTGGCCTCCTTCAGGTGCTTCTCGCTCTTGTAAGACGCGATACGCTCGAGCCACACCCACACTTCGCTGCAGTAGATGAGCGTTCGCAAGAAACTCGCCGGATCCGCGACCTGCTCCGCCAGATTTAACGCGGGGCGCAACAGCTTCTGCGCCTCCAGCAAGGCCCTCCGCGCCTTCTCGATCGTGTCATCGCCGCCCAGCATTACCGCGGGTTCCTCCACCTCCAAGATCGACGCTCCTTTGCCCGAACTTCGGCGGTGCAAATGCGCCTTGAGCTTTTCGTCGTCCTGGTTGCTGCCAAGCGCGAAGAACGACCGCTCAATGGGTGCTAACATGAAGGCGACGATTTCCAGTAGCACCTTCAGCTGGTACAGGCAGTCGCCAAGCGTCCGGTACAGGTCGAAGCCCGTCCAGAACGCTTGCTCGGCCTGCTCCTCGGCTTTGTCGAGGTCGCGCACGCACGTGGCGAACAGCATCATTCGCTCGTGCAAGCGACCCTTTTCGTCCTTGTTGAGACCGTACATGGATCCGCCCAGTGGCTTGAGCATCTCCTCGACTTGAGCCGGCGACACCACGCTCCCGACGAAAGTTGAGACCAGTGAGTGGCCTCGTCGAGCGGACTCCTCGCCATTGCGCTGGCGTTCCTGTTCACGCTCCTGCTGCTCGCGACAGTAGGCGCGGAGAACTTTCCCATCCAGCACATGAAGTTGCGCCTGCTTGCGCCCGTTCTCGCGGTCGGTCTTGACGTGGGCTAGCGATAGCCACGCGAAGGCTTTGCTGTGCTCGCCCAGCTTGAGGTACATCTTGGCTCGACACGTGATGTAGCGCAACGAGAATACCATGTCGAAGCAACAGCGCGCCTCGCTGCCCATGCCACCGAGGCTCCTGCCCCCGTTGCTACTGCCTCCGGCCCCATTACCGCTGCTGCTGCCCAGGCCGCTAAACCCCTTGATGTTCTCCTGCAGGCGATCGCAGAAAGCCGCCGCCTCCTTGTCCAGCAGCGCGAACATGTGGCGACATGTGTCAAACATGCGCATCTTGAGCGCATCTTCTGCGAGCAGCATGCGCAGCTGCGTGCGCTTCCCACGAGGCAACCGTGGACTGTAGTTCAGCAAGTGTTCCAGCACACGCATACCCTCCAAACACCGACCGCTCGAGCGGTACACCTCGCGCACGAGCAGATGCAGACTGATGTCATGGTTCAGCCACGTGTCCATCTCACCCGCGTTACCCGTGCTGCGCGAGAGATGGAACGAGCCCGACAGCGACGACGACGCCGAGCTGGAGGTGGCCGTCATCATGGTACCGCTGCGGCTGGACGTGGCCTCGCTGCTCGAGTAGCTGGCGTTAATAACCGACGACAAGAAGAACGGCGGGAGCAGATTCGTGTGGTCCCTCAAGAAGTGGCACGCGGTTGCCAGGTACTCCTCAGCGCGCGTGAAGTTGCCCTCACGGATCCACAGCTTGGTCAGTTCCTGCGTCAGGTACACGTACACCGTGATGTTTCCCTGTCGCTGGGCGGCGCACGTCACCTTCTCGTGCAGCGGCAACGCACGATGGACGTCGTCGGCCTCTAGCGTGAGTTTGCACAGCAGACGATCCAGCTTCTCGTACTCACCACCCTGGTTCAAGAAGGTGAAGAGCGCACCTGCCGCTTCCAGACACAAGATGCCGTAGCGGTACTTATTGTTCTTGATCAAGATGTTGCCCAGACTCTCGAGCACATCGCGACCTAAGTCGGAGAGGAGGCCGTCGTTCGTGAAGATACTGAGGTACGCTTCTTGTTCGACCTTGCCGCCGCCACGCAGCGACGGTACCTTTGATAGCTTCGACACCCTCTTGCTCGAACAAGTCTCCAGCAAACGCAGCGCTTCATAAGCCAGCGACTCCGCCACGCGGAGGTTGCCAAAGGACGTGGTGGACACGTGGATGCCAGCCAGCACCGACGCACACTTGGCCTTGACCAACGGGAACTTCAACCCCGAGATCCGCTCGAAGAAGAAGCTCAGCGCCGAGCTCCGCGTGCGAGAAGATGGCTTTAGCAGCTTGAACAGCTTGGATCCACCGCTCCAACCACCGAGTCCCTTCGACAGATCGCCGCGTTCATAAGCCGTGTCGTAACTCTCGGGATTGGACGCAGCTGAGCTGCTGCGACTATCGCGTCCGGGCAGCAAGCCTACGAGGATAGGGTCCACTGTGGCCTCATCGTCTTCAAACTCAAAGAGTTCCTCAAGTGCTGGGATTGACACCTCGGCCAGCGCGCTCTTGCTGTCGTACAAGCTCTGGATATCGCACAAGACTAGGGCTTGAAGACAAATGACGTCTGGAGAGAGGCTAAAGTGCCTCGTATCATCCGTCTGCAGGCTACCACCATCTGGAGCGGTCGTCTGTGTTGTGTAGCAATTCCTGCGACTCTCGGGGCTCGTGTTCAAGTGCCTGAACAGTGCGCCGTAGAACTGCAACACCTCGTTCACTATCCGAGCCGCCGAATCGCTGGCTAGCGGTTCCAGCGGGGCTAACTGAGGCAAGTGGTTGCAGAGTTGCCACTTGTACTCAAATTCTCCGTTCGCAAAGCCAGCCAGGTGGTGGCACACATACCGCAGCTCGATGAGCGCAATGACGTTGCGATACTGCGGGAAGGCCTCGGCACAGTGCATGATAATATCCTGGAACTGCTGCATCCAGTAGACGGTGGCCTTGTTGCCCTGGGACGATGCCGAAGACGAGCCGGACGTCGTAGACAGCATCGATAGCGACAGATGGTTGGCCAGCGGCACCACAGGCTTGGGGCCGTACATGAGGGCGGCCTCCTGCAAAATCTCCATGGTACAACCCACCACGAAGTCGAACTCGATAGGCGCCATAGCACTGGACCAGCTGTCGTCGGCCATGCCGGTCGTTGACACTTTCTCGAAGAACACGCGCACGAGTTCGCGGTTCTCCTTCTCCTCGCCAAAATAGCGGTAGTGAGCCACCTGTTTGAAGAAGGTGACTACAAACTCGCGGCCAAACGGCAGGGACACGAGCGTGTGGAAGAGCGTCTTCTGCTGTTTCTGTGGCGGCATGCGAGTCCTCTCCGCTTCCAGGTGCTGCGAGACCACGGCGCACTCGGGCACGACCAAGTCGGCCAGCCACCGCTCATATTTGTTCTCGGCAAAGCTGGGGAAACTCCAGTCGCGCTCCAAGTTGCTGAAGGTCGTCGACGGCTTCGGATACCGCTCAATGCGCACGGCATAAGCCGACGAACTGGCCACCTCCAGCAGACGCAGTTTGTCTACGAGCGAGTACTCGATCGCAGCCGAGGACGCTGACGTGAGACTCGCTCGAATGCCATCCAGACTACCGTCTAAACTGGCTGCTGACTGCTGAAAGTCGCTGCGTCTCCGTTGGAACAGTGGCTCCTCCGAGGCGCGACGTGGCCGTCTGCTCTTCCCATCGGCAGCAGGCGAGGCGCTATCCAAATCGTCCATTTCGTCGTCGTCAGGGAGACTCTCGCCGTCCAGCACCTCGTGTAAATTTGGCAGGAAGAAGTTGCCGTTCTCTGCGCGCCGTCGCGTCGGGTCCATGCTGCCCGTGGACCCAAAGTTGGCAGCATCCGTCTGCTCGTCAAAGCCGAACTCGGCGTCCCAGTCCTCATCGTCGTCGTCTTCCTCCTCGTTATCATTATCACCACCACCCAGACCTTCATTCTCGGTCTCCGCGTCTTCAGCCTGTTCAGTATCGTCTTGCACGTCGCTGAGCTGGCGCGGACGACCGACACGCACCTCCTTCACCGTCGAAAACGAGCTCCAGAAGCCATGGGGATCATCGTCCTCGCCATCCAGTTGGCTTTGAGCCCTCACAAGGCTCTCGCTTGGCTTCCATTCCGTCGTTTGCGCGATGCTAGGCTGCTCCTGTACCTGGAAAAGCGTTCTCGACTCGCCTTCTGTTTCGTCTGCCGCTGCGCTAACCACACCACCGCTATGCCTGCCCGCAGCTCCCACGCTGCTGCTGCTGTTACTGTGCTGACTGGTGAGATCGCCACCAGAGCTGCGACGCGACGCCGGCCTTGCCACGCCGCCGGAACTGGAGCTGCTCCGTCGCTTGTGCAGCGATAGCGCCATCGCCGATGCGTCTGGCAGCAGCGACAAGTGATGCGGATCCGTCACCGCGCTGTCCTGTGGCCGCCATCGCGGGGACGGCGAGAGTCCGGCGCCGCCCAAGAAATCGGCGCTCCAGTCCTCCACGCCGTCCTCGACTGAAGCCGCCAGCCCCACCACCACCTGATCGCGGCGCTCCACCGGGGCCTGCGACTGCTGGTGGTGCACGTGGTAGAGCGAGCCGAAGCGGCGCGAGCTGGAGGCCGCCAGCCCGGCGGGCGCGACTGCGGGTGCGGTCATCACGCCGCCGCTGTCGGAGCTGGCGCTCTTCTTCTTCTTCTGCAGCATGCGCTGCATCTTTCTGCCGACTGACTGTCCTTCTTACGAAGCAAATGGGGGAACGCGCGAGGGCAGTTAACGCTGATGGGGCATATCCGACACCCTCGGAGAGAAACGTGGAAGGAACGGGGTCTGTCCGAGCCACGCGAGCGCAGGGAAGGGCGGCGAGTGGCTGGGCTGCTGCTGGATTAGCGTCGGCTTGGTTTCCCTTGTTGTGTTGTGGGTAATTGCGCACTCGGCATCGAGCGCGGGCGGCATCGGCAACAACAGCAACGACAACGAGCAACCTTGAAAATTTCAGAGCCCTAACCATCTAACCCATGCAGTGCGCTCTTGATTATCTCAGTAGATTGGTTCAGTCGCAGCGTCCATTACTGGTCTGATGTACTGAATTGGGAGAGGAAAAGTACCACGGTAGGCAGCGTATAAATAGCGCCTTGGGAAAACGTCCAGTCAAACGAGGTGTAGGTACCAGCGCCAGCTCATAGAGAGGCGCCGTCTACTGTTTGCAGCAAACTTTGGTGCACTGGTTTGGCTTCGCTATTCGATTTGGCAGTGCTCTTTTACGAAAGTCTGCCACAGTTTATACATCCTTCTTCTAAAAAGGGGTGCCACCGCCAACCCGAAAACTGATTGATCGATCCGGCTGATGGTTTGACATCCTCCAACTCGACGAAGAGCCATCTGCGCCAACAGCCCGCGCCGATGCAGCTGGCGCTCAAATGGTGGCGTTGGCGCTGCAGCTGGCGAGGGTGTGTGTGTGGCTTCTCGCAAGCCGAAGCCTCAACTTTTGCAACGAAGGGAAACATCAGTCCCACATTTCGAGTAGCAGTGCACCAGGTCGACAGATCCCAATCGCTCGAAAAAATTTCCAGGGCGGTGGGGAATTTTTGCTGCGTTCTATTTTCCACGAGTGTAATTTGCCAGCGGTGGCCGAGCGAAGTCGACAAGGGGATTCGAGTGCAAGCCCGAAAGAGCGACATGGAGAAATACAGAAAGAATCCACCGCCACCACAAGCGAACCGCTCTGGACCGGCCAGAATCGGCCTCGGTGGCGAAAGCGCACCCATCTCTTGCAGCGGATACCGTATGACGACCCCTGCCCCGAACTTCAATCCCACGAGCCATCCAACCATCGAGTCGATCGATCAGCACAAAAACTTCATGCAATGATACTTTGCCAAATATTTCACGGATGATATTTGGTCAGTCGCGATTGCACTGGAAGGGTCGACATGGAACGATGGGAGCCATCCACGCAACGATATCGTAGCATAATGAGCTCGGGGAACAGCGCTGGTTGGTGTGGCAGGCTGCCACCGAAAGAAATTCTGCATAACATTGGCATCTGCTGTGCGGAAATTGCGTTCGAGCTCGCACTTAACGTTATTTCCGCTTCTATGCTTAGCTCACAACATCTAATTGGCAAGGCCGTTTCCTTCAACGTGTAAATGTTGCTTTTCTTCTTCTGATTGGTTTACTGCACCTCCTTTTCCACCAATCATATTGCACTACGTACGCCGTCTGGAGCCGCTGCCTCATCCTCGTTCTTCCGAAGAAGCGCAGCAGCTCAACCCAAGAGGTCTCTTCACTCCACGGCCATGGAAGCTCCGCTCGTGGCGCCACAACGGCGCGTGAAGCTGGTGGTGCGGAACGTGTATGCTCCGTCGCAGGCTCTGGCGCTGTCGGTGGATCCGGAAATGCTCGTGGGCGAGCTCAAGGACCGACTGCATGGCGAGTTCCCCAATCGCCCAATGCCACCGCATCAGAAGCTTATTTTCGGCGGCAAGATCTGCGAAGACAACGACACGCTGAATAAGGTGCTGGCGCAGGTACAGACCAGCCACCAGCAGGATGGAGATGATGGTGACGAGGCCGTGGTCTTCCATCTGTTGGTGACGTCGACGGCTCCCAAAGCCACGTCCGCCGCGCCGACCCGATCAGAAGTGCATGTTCCACAGCAAGCGACAGCTTCGGGCGCGACTTTACCGCTGGAAATCAACACACAAGGCCAGCAGAATGCGGTGGAGGCCGCGGACTCGCCTCGACCGAGCGTGAGCGCGGCACCGACCGCCCCATCAGCGTTCAATGTGGCGGGAGCGACGGCTTCAACGCCCGGATTTGTCGCGCCGTCGTCGTTTCCGTTCCATCAACCGGCGGTGCCATCGCAACAACAACAGGATTTGTACCGCCAGAGCGTGATGATGCAACAACAAGCCATGCTTCTTACGCAGATCCAATACTTGCAGTATCTGCAGATGCACCAGCGTCAACAGCACGCGCATGTTGGAGCAATGCCCGCCGTACCACAACATCAGCAGCACCTGTTTGGCGCGCATTTTGCCGCTCCATACGGGAATTACTACGGCATGATCCCCGCCCAGGTGTTCCAGGCACAGGGTCTGGGTCATGCGGCAGTGAATGGGGCGCCGTATGGGGCCGTGCCGACGCCGACGCCGATGCCAGCGGCCCCGGAGATTCCAGCTACGCCGGCCCGCCGCCCGATGATCGTCCAGATGGCTCGAGAAGTGTTCCCGCTGCTGGACTTGCGCTTGGCGCTCAAGATGGCATTCATGCTGTTCATCATCGGCCAGGACACGCCTACAGACCGTATCCTCATGCTGGCGCTACTGTCATTCATCTCGTACTTGCACATCACGGGCATCTTCGCCAAGCTGTACGAGGTGTACAAACAAGGTCACAATGCTGAGGGCAATGGTGAGGCTCCGCCGAATGCAGCGGCAGGTCCCAATGCGCCGCCTGGAGCCGCGGCAGCCGCTGGTGCGGCCATCTCGGAGCGCTATGGCATGCTCACCCGTGTGCTGCGGATCTCACCAGACCGTGGTGTCGTACAGGACGTCAAGTACTTTGTGGTGGGGTTGCTGCTGTCGCTGGTGCCGGCGTGGCACCCTCAGCCGATGCAAGGCGCGGCCGCCATGCCACACGAAGATGCCATGGCCGACGGAGCCGGCGACGTTCCGCTCCAAGGGATTTAAAGAAATCTACGTGGAAGACGGGATGGAGACGAGGGATTGTAAACTACTACTGCAGCAAGGGAGTGATCTCCAGATCACTGGAAGGGAGAGGGACGAGAAGAGCGAGTGTAAGGGGAGTTATACAAGTGACAGACTCGCACTGTTTGCTTGTGTCGTTCGGCTTGAGAGAGATGTGTTTGTTGCTGTGAAATGTGGGACTTGAGGGTGCTGTCGCGGAGCTACGTGGAGCCCAGTGGGGCCTTTCTGGTGCGGGAGAAGCTCTTCTTGATGGCGTCCAGCAGCTTCTGCTTGGGTCGACTGAGTCGTCGTTGACGCGCGTCTTTCGTGGAGTTCGTGGGGGTCTTTGTCGGTGGATTCTGCTGTTGTTCGGGGGCGGTGGGGCTCTTTGGTGAAGCAGCCCCCGAAGCAATGGCCTGGGTGACAACTGGTTGGTGTTTGGGCTGCACGGCGACTCGAGTGATGGTGGCAGGCTTCTTGTTCAGCCCCAAATCCAACTGCACCGCGGTGGAGAGCCGTCGACGGGGCGTGGAGCTGCGATTTGTTTCTGACGACGTCTCAATCAACTCAACGGTGCTTTTACTTTCAGGTTGCTGGTTCCCAAGCTCCTCAGTATCTGCCGTCTCCGGCTGCAGCTCTTCCTTTGACTTGGAAACATCCTCAGTCGCATTCGGACGTTCCTCCGCCTTCAGAGCGTCGCTTTCTTCCTCATGCGTCTCCTCGAAGCCCTCCTGTTCTTGATGCTGTACCGAATCGACCAGGACCTGCTCCTGTTGTCTGCCGATAGCAACGCACATGGCCGCAGGCGCCTGCGTGGCCAGATAAATGCTCTTGATGGCAGCTTCCGTCGCTGTGAGCACTGGCGTCTGAGCATTGGAGCGGCAAAGTGCATTCGTGCATGCTTCGGCTTGGCAGCCCACTGTTAACATGTCGAAGTACGCCTGCACCAACTGCTGCGCGTACGCGTACTCCGCCAACGATGCCGTTGCTGCTGGCTCATAGCTCAAGCCGGAAACGCCGCTGACCTCTTCGTGAGCCATGATGCAGCTCTGCTCTGGCGAGGCTTGATCTGCCACGAGGCAGGACGGAGACAGTCAAGCACTACAAACCATTGGGAAGGTTGCCTATTTATATATTCCGTTGGCGCCTTGGGAGCGCCTTCTTCCTGTCTCCTCCTCTCCTAGACGCACTGTTGCTCTGGAACGTTCAGGCTTGTGGCTGGCTGTGCAATTGCTGTGCCACTTCCACCCACTTGTCCAACGTGACAAGTGCTTTCCCCGATGCGAGTTGCGTCTTGGCCATCTCGTAGCCGCTCTTGATGCTGTCGGCCAGACCGTATACATACAGTCCAGCGCCTGCATTGTACGCGACCGTGTGGCCCACAGGTGAATTGCTGGCGTCGCCTCCGGCGAACACACCACGCAAAATGCTGGCGTTCTCCGTGGCGTCGCCTCCTTGCAGCTCCTTCAGCGTAACAGGCGGCACGCCCACGTCTTCGGCCCTCAGTTTATAGCGGCGCAGCGGCGTAGCGGCATCCTGTCGAACCTCCACGATGTCGGCCGGGCCGATGGAGTTGAGCTCATCCAGTCCGGCGCAGTGCACTACGAGGCCGTGCTCGACGCCCAGTGCCAGCAGCACGTCCCCGAAAAGTTCCAACAGATCGGGCGTATACACACCGATGACCACGCGTTTGCAGCCCGCTGGGTTGAGCAGCGGACCCAGGATGTTGAAGACGCTGCGGATGCCAATGGCTTTACGAACGGGCGACACGAAGCGCATTGCCGGGTGGAAGTGCGGCGCGAACATGAAGGCGATCTGCGCCTGTTCCAGACACGGCGCCACGTTCGACGGCGTCAGCATGGGCACGCCCAGCTGCTCCAGCACGTCTGCCGACCCAGACTTACTGGAGACCGACCGGTTGCCGTGTTTGGCCACCAACGCGCCGCAAGATGCCGCCAACACCGCCGCTGCCGTCGACAGATTCACTGTGTGGGCGCCATCGCCGCCCGTGCCCACGATGTCCAGCGTCGGGCGTTCTGACTGCGTCAACATACGAGATACAGAATTAGGATCGGCCTTCCAGTACAGAAACTGACGATGAGAAGGGAAGGACGGACCTGCACGTGCACGTGAACGGCCTGGGTGCGCATGTGCTTGGCGAAGGCGGCCACTTCAGCCGCGCTCTCGCCCTTGGCGGCCAACAGCGCAAGCAACACGCCGATGGCCACGGGGTTCTGTGTGGCCGACTCCGACGCGATCTGCTGCACGGCAAAGGTGGCCTCGTCATCCGTCAGGTCCTCGCGCCGCACGAGCTTGGCCAGCAGGTTGCTGAGCTCCATCGCCATTCTTGCTGGGTCTGTCTGTATCTATCTACGGGCGGGTGGCGCTTTGCGTAATGGCGGTTTGGCCTGACCGACACGCACGCGTTGCAGGCCCGAGTGCCACCAGAACGTTCGGGGCGAGTAAGAGCGCTGCGATTGGCTGGATTAGGATGGCGTGGCAGAGTTTAGGCCAATCGTGATGACTTTCTGACGGTGAATGACCAAACACGATCGACCTGAGTCCCGCAAACAGTTGCAAGTGGTTCATCATCAGGCAAGTGGTTTTTGAAGCGAAACGTGATGAATCACAGACTAAGTATTCCATTGTCACTCAAACGAACAAGCGGTTACGCCACTCAAGCGAGGGAGCTGTAACCCGGTTACATTACGTTGCTCGTTGAGGGGGCGTGCCAGCAACCACACCCTCCGGTTCCGTACCCCCGCATCTCATTCGAGACGTGAGGTCCTCAGCCCCGATGAGCATGCTTCGCGTGGGTTCGCGGCTCCTTCCGCGCGTCGGGCGGCGCCGCCCTCTGCTGGCCCCGCACTCGGTCGCCCCTCTGTCGACGCTGCATGCGTCGGACGCCATCGCGCAGCGACCTGCGGACGATGAGAAGTGGATCCGCCTCATGCAGCAGACCAGTCGCCTGGAGACGGCGGTGCTTCTCCCTCTTAACGAGAAGCTACTGGGGCCGCTGGACCGCAAGCACCGCGAGGAGAAACTGCCGTCACTTCCCTTCGTGTTCCTGCTGGGCAACCACTCGTCCGGTAAGTCCACGTTTATCAACTACTTGCTGCAGCGGGACGTGCAGTCCACGGGCGTGGCCCCCACGGACGATGGCTTCACGATCATCGCGCCAGGTCACGAGGACATTGACCAGGACGGCCCGGCGCTTGTTGGTGACCCGGATCTGGGCTTCTCAGGGCTGCGGGTCTACGGGCCGGCGCTCATCCAGCGCACGCAGCTCAAGGTGCGCAAGGGCATCCAGGCCAACTACATGCTGGTGGACAGTCCGGGCATGATCGACTCGCCGCGCAGCCTGCCACATCACGCGCACTTCAACTACGGAGTTGGCGCGGGAGTGGGCAGCGCTCGACCGGGTCAGCCACAGCAGAGCAACAGCCAGGACTCGGACCGTGGCTACGAGTTCCCCGAGGTCGTGCGCTGGTACGCGGAGCGAGCCGACGTGATCCTGCTGTTCTTCGACCCGGACAAGCCGGGCACCACGGGGGAGACGCTGTCCATCCTGACGCGGTCGCTTGTGGGCATGGACCACAAGCTGCACCTCGTGCTGAACAAGGTGGACCAGTTCCGCAAGATCCACGACTTCGCTCGGGCGTACGGCTCGCTGTGCTGGAATCTGAGCAAGGTCATCCCGCTCAAGGACCTGCCGCGTATCTACACCATGTGCATCCCCACCCAAGACAACCAGAGCCAGATGCAGGCGCCCACGAGTCAGGAAGGCTTGGGCGCGTCGCTGCGGGACCTAGACGCCATGCGGGAAGAGGTGGTGAGCGAAGTCAAGCGCGCTCCGGAACGTCGTGTGGACAACCTCATCACCAACTTGTACGACTCGTCGCGGCTGCTTCAAATGCACGCAGAGGTCTTCGAGGATTTGCGGGCCCGTTACGCCAGCGAGAAGTGGCGTCGCTCGGCGCTGGTGGCCGCCACCTTCGTGGGCGGCAATGCCCTGGCAGCCTCGGCGTTGGCGAGCGGTGTGCCGATCGAAGCGGCGGCTGGAGTGTCGGTGGCGAGTGCGCTGGCGTCTGCTGGTGTGGTGTGGCACAACTCGACGGTGTTGGCTCAGCTGGAGCGCGACCTGCTGCACGAAGACTCGCTGAGCGAGCTGTTCCGTCGCCGCTACGGTCGACAGCTGGCGGAGGGCGACGAGTACGTCATGTCGCTCTGGAAGCGCGTGCTGCCGGCACTGCAGGTGGCTGTGCACACGCTGGGCTTTAGCAAGCTGCCCAAGCTCAAGAGCTCCGAAGTCGCGGCGCTGGAGAACATCGTGAGCAACGAAGTCCCGCAACTGCGTCGGCAATGCGCTCCCACGGACAGCAGTCTGGCTCACCAGGTCGCCAAGATGTTCCGCAGCTAAAGTTGAAGGCGCCAGTGACTATGAGAAGAAGGAAGCGTCAAAAACACATACAAACGTCCATACAAGAGGCCCCAGCCTCGCTTTTTGGTTGCCTCGTTCATTTTCTAGAGCTAATCATCGTCGCCAAACGTGATCTTCTTGCCACTGAAGGCGTGCATACCCTGTTGCTCCTTCTCCTTGAGCTTCTGCTTGGCCAGCCACGAAGGATGAGCGGCCTCCACGGGAGCCGCAGCCTTCGGAGCCGCCGGTCGCTGCTGTCTCGATGGCGCTGGCGCGTTCGCGTCACTGCGAGCATGCTGCTTGTCCGACCGAGGCTTCCCCGCTGACTTGGGCTTGGGTTTGGCCTTCTTGGGTCGTTCTGACGGTCCATACTTGCTGATGGATGACGCGGCGTCCTTGAACGGTCGGTAGATGCCCTTGGAACGATCCTCCTTTCGCTTGACGGACTCCTCCTGACGGATGGCCTTCTGCCGCCGCGCCATCTGACCCGGACGGTTCTTTCGCTTCTTCTTCTCGCCCAGGAACTCGGCGATGTCGTCGTCGGCGCCATTCATACCGCCGCCGTAGCCTCCGCTGTCCATGTCCAGATCATCGTCATCCAGCCCACCGCGACCCGACAGAGAGCCCAGGAACAGCGAGTTGGGTGGCGCAGCACTGCGACCCGTTCCGCCCACCAACACGTCGTGATGACCGCGCTTGAGTGCGCGTTTCTCATTCGCGCGCCGCTTCTTCTCGGCCTCCCGCTCCTCCTTGGCCACCAATGTGCGGATGGCGTCCAGCAATGGCACGATCTGTTTGTGCGCCAGTATACGGTCCATCAGCAGCTCAGCCAGCTTCTCGTCCGATTGTTGAGGCTTCGAATCCAGTCTCGGAGTGTCCACACCAACAGACGACTCCTGCTGACCAGCCAGCGGCTCTGCATCTTCAACGTGTTGAACACCTTCGACCTCCTCCCCCGCCTGTTCTTCCGCTTCTTGATCCGGTTCCATGGGTGGCACCGCATCACCCCGTTCCATAAGCTCCTCCGCACCAGCCTCATCGTCACTCTGCTCGCTGCTGATGTCGTTAACATCGTCATCTGAGCCTTCGCCTTCTTCGTGGTCGAGTTCGAACTCGTCAGTGGCTGTGACGGGTCGGTCCAGTCCTGTCTGCAGCCTTGCGCGAGCCACCACGGCCTGCAAATCCAGTGCCTTAAGTGCCGCATGCTCTCGCTCGATCCTGGCGACACTGTTGCGCAGCTTCAACGCGCGCGTCTCGCATTTCTGCTTCCGTTTGGCCTCGTCTTGTTCGGTCTCAGCGGCCGCCGACGTTGTCGTTGGCTCCTCCTGCTGAGTGCGTAGCTGCTTCAGCTGCTGCACCGCCTTGCGCACCAGGAAGGCGCGCACCTTCTTGCTCTCGCGTTGCAGCAGCACACAGCTCTTGTGCGCCAGCTTCTCGTGCGCCGAGAAGGCGGCGCCGCGCTTGCGCTTCCCTGACGTCGGTGGCATCTTGGACTGAGACTGGGTGGCTGCCATTGGCTGGATGGACTCAGAATATCTGAGAATATTTCTGAGATATTCTGAGACGTCAAGCGGATGGCGAGGACTGCGCTATGGAATACCGGTATTTGGATGGATCCGTGATCGAATCGGTACGATACCGGTATGGATGATGTTGGAGCGTGTTCTATTTATGGATTCGAGGTCGCTATAAATGGAAAATAGCTACCATTTGCCTCATGAACGGCACGCAGCGACACAGCAAGAGGCAGGCTTCCAGACAGGGAGAAAGGCTACGAAGTCATGGGCGTGAAGACCCCGCCGCTCCAGCAGAAGCGCGCGGCCGCGACTCGGATGGCCGGGAAGGACATTGCTGGCGTTACGAAGGTGGTGGCGCAGAGCGAGCTGGAGCAGATCAAGGTGCGTTTCTAGAGCACGCGTGGGTGTGAATTTAAAACAAAGCAGCAAAACTGACCTGCGCATTGAGTCTGTCCGATTAGCAACGCGCGGTGATCATCACGGACTCCGTGGCGAGGCAGATGAAGCAGGAGCACGAGGCGCAGCAGGCGGCCACGCGCCACGAGTCGCAGGAGCGCAAGCGCCGGATGATGGACAAGGAGATCGCTGTGCGAGCCCGACGCGAGCAGTCGGCCATGGAGATGGAGCTGGAGGCCGACCGCAAGGCTTTGCTCACGGATGACGAGGTGCAGCGCCATCCACACCTCGTATCGCTGCGCAAAATCAACTCGTTGGCGTTGCAGGCTACGGGCTACCAGCTGTGCGACGCTCTCAAGGGCCATCAGAAGGAGCGGCAGCAGATGGAAACCCGCTACAACAACATCCACGACAGTATCATGGAACGCGATCGCATCCGCGACATCCAACAGCGTAAGAACGACGAAGCTGAAGCCCACACGAAGCGCATGGAGGCGCGACAGGTGCTGGAGGAGCAGATCGCCGAGCGGCAAAAGAAAACCATATGGGAGGAAGAGGCCAAGGCCATCGAGGCGCAGAAGATCCTCAAGACGTACAAACAGTACGAGATCGAGGAGCAGCAGAAGCTCGAGCAACATCGCGAACGCGCCAAGGAAATCACGCGCCAAGTGGCGCAGACCAACGATCGCATCCGACAGATGAAGGAGGACGCCATCGCACGGGATAAGCAAGAGGAGATGGTGGCAGCGGCGTATCTGCGCAAGAAGGCGCTCGAAGAAGAGGCCAAACAGCAGGAGGATATCCGCATCCGCAAGTCCAAGGAGCTACGTACCGCCAAGCTGCGAGCCCAACAAGAGAAGGCGCAAGACAAGCAGGCGATTCAGGACGAGTTCCGTGCCAAGAAAGCGTTTGAAGACACGGAAAAGAACATCCGGCTCAAGGAAAAGCGCGACAGAGCGAACAAGGCGGCGTTGACGCAGTCCATCCTGTTGGACCGTAAGCGACAGGAGGCGTTCCATGCCGAACAGGCTGGTCGGCTTCGTGATATTGACGCCAACATGGACCGCATCGGGCGACAGCAGGTGGAGCGCGACTACCAGCACCACAAGGCAATCGCAACCGCCGCCAAAGAGCGGGAGCTCCAGCACGGCGAACAATTGCGACAGCAGATCGAGAGCAACGAGCAGAACCGCCGCAAGGCCAAGATGTTCGAGCAGAACGACGCCATGTTCCTCAAGAAGAAGGCGCTGAAGGAGAGCATCCTGGCCGAGAAGGTGCGGCAGAGCACACTGCACAAGCTGCAGAAGCAGGGTGTGCCGGAGGAATACCTGCGCGAACTCGGCCACATGAAGATCAACGAGACCAACGCGTAGGAACGGAGTGAAGCCGTGCGGCACACAATTAAATTTAATTGGTGATTCTATTCCACAATACTAAACATTCAACTGACAGATCACGGTACTTTACAAAATGACGAAATGGGCACATGACGAGTATGAGGGTGACAAAAGGCGATCATTGAAGGGATGTCACCAACCGACTGGTGTGACCGGCGTGGCACTACGAGGATGAACAGAGACTGGTCCGCTGTGGGGACTTGCTGGCCTGGATTGAAGAGTCGGGCGATCGCCGATTGGCGGTGGACCCCTCGGAGATCCAGACGATGTGGTGTGTGGATGTCTCCCTTTCGACTGCGAGTCACCCAGCTTATGCAAATCCCATGAGCGTGGGCTGTTACTCGCCACAGCATGGTCACTGCATCCAGCGCAGTTAGACAACTCTAGCGAAACCCGCCGTCCGTGCTCCCTGTCTCTGGTCGCCTCGAAGAGCTCACCTCCACCAGGTGGAGGCGAAGTGTCCGCTCGTTGCATGACCGCTATTATACGACCATCGACGCTTCTACTCTTCCAGCTGTTGGCGCGTGATCGCCCGGCCTCTGAATTAACGGCGCATCGCCCCCTTGGTCGATTCTTTTTCCTTTCGCCATTCCCCAACTTACCGGCCAGGGCTCACCACCTCCGGTCTCCTTCGCATTCCGGACCATCAAACGTCGGTTCCAGCCTCTATGAAGTCCTTTTCGCTAGGTATGCTGGCCCTCCTCGTCGGGTCGGCAGCAGCCTCTACTGTGCTGGTAGACGACTCCATCTGCGTCTGGAGTTTCTCGTTGTCTTCGCTCGGCTGCCAGCCTTCCTCCATGTGTGAGTACAACTACAACGCCGGAGATCTCACGTTGAGTGAGTCGTGTCGCGTCAAGGAAGGCGTGAACTACTACCCCCAGCAGATCCACCTGGCGTTCGCCGGCGAGACGGCTGGCACAGGCATGACGGTGTCCTGGGCCACGTTCGAAGAGGTGGAGGACAGTTCATTGTGGGTGGGAAGCTCTAACGACTCACTGGAGCTCGTGGACACGACGGTGTCCAGTGTGAACTACTTCCACGATGACACGTATCACCTGTATCATCATCACGCGACGGTCTCCAGCCTCTCGCCGCATACCAAGTACTACTACAAGGTGGGCAGTAAAGCCCAGACGACATACCAGAGCGACGTGTATTCGTTTGTAACGGCGCGTTCCGCCTCGGATGCCAGCACTTTCAACGTGGTGATCTACGGCGACGCTGGTGACGGCGGCAACTCGGTGGATACGCTGACCTACATGAACACGCTGACGGCGGATGACGTGGACTTGATATACCAGATTGGCGACATGTCGTACGCTGACGACGACTACCTCACGGTGTCTCAACTCACGGGCTTCTTCTACGAGGAGGTGTACAACAAGTGGATGAACTCGTTGGCTCCAATCATGAGCGTCGTCCCATACATGGTGTTGGTCGGTAATCACGAGGCCGAGTGCCATTCCCCAGCCTGTCAGCTGTCGCAAAGCAAGAAGGACATGCTTGGCAACTACACGGCGTACAACGCCCGGTGGAAGATGCCGTACACGGAGAGCAGTGGAGCGCTCAACATGTGGCACTCGTTCGACCACGGCCCGATCCACTTCACCTCCCTCTCGACTGAGACGGACTATCCGAACGCACCTACGAACGCGTATACCCTTACCAACAAGAACGGCAACTTCGGCGATCAGTTGAGCTGGGTGGAATCTGAACTGGAGAAGGCAGACGCCAACCGAGCCAACGTGCCGTGGATCATCGTGGGAATGCATCGCCCTATCTACGATGTGGATGGCTGTGACGATGATGGCGTCCCCACGGATGAGAACGCCCACGTCCAAGCAGCGTTCGAGGCTCTCCTGATTAAGTACAAGGTGGATGTGGTGGTGACGGGCCACAAACACTACTACGAACGCCAATTGCCCGTTGCAAACAGCTCGGCGGTAATGGACGGCGTGTCGAGCGACTACAAGACGTACAACAACCCGCAGGCGCCTGTGTATATCCTGACGGGAGCTGCTGGCAACGTGGAGAACCTGCGCGATGCTCCGGATGGCACGGCGCCGTGGAACGCGGCGTTCGACTATTCTCATTTTGGTTTCTCGACGCTGGAGGCCAACCGCACGATGCTGTCGTGGAAGTATCTGGCCAGCTCCGACCTGTCGGTGCAAGACGAATTCGTCATGTACAAAAGCGCGGAAGGCAGTAGCAAAGAAAGCGACGTGGTGGCGGAGGTGCACGAGTCGAGCGCGAGTAATTAGCAACAGTAGAGGGTCGTGAAATGACGACGTTGCGGGTCTGTTCTGGGTCTCTCTTTTCCATGCGACTGGGCTTCAGTTGTGTTCTGTCACCGGCCTCTTCGTGGCCAGTGCACCTTTGCAAGTGCGCACTGCAAAGGGAACTTCAAACTGAACATGTATTTCGCTTCGGTTAGCTCCCTACCAGTGCGCTGGTCTCCACTCACCGCCTACAGCTCCATTGAGCGACCGAGCGCCGCATACCCAACATGCATGTTCGTACGTCACCGAATCAGAGCCAGAAACGCACCCAGGACCGAAGACATGATCCAGGACTCATGAACCAGGAGGACCCAGGACCCAGGACCCAGGACCCAGGACCCAGGACCCAGGACCCAGGACCCAGAACCCAGAGAGTACGCGTACTCTGCGCCAGCGCAGATCAAGGTGCAGCTTGTTGCCTTAAGTTGAGATACGCACGTATTGACAAAACCTC
>MBAC02009424.1:0-13505 GCA_001712635.2 Nothophytophthora sp. Chile5
GTGAACTTGAACTGCGACGAGAAGGCGCGATGCAGGATGTACTTGCGAAGTGTATCCACATTCGTGCCCGTTTTCGCAGACGTGAAGACCACTGCCGCGCCATCTAGCAGCCACGCCAAGCCACAATGCAATTATATATCGGCGGCAACATTTGATACATACCAATCGACGTGGCAGAGCAACGCACATCGGATGGCGAACTGGCGAAGGGTGTACTCGATGTAATCCATCGTCACCGAGTTCTCCGGTCGCAACTGCAGAGATGACACCAAGTGAGAGAGAGAGAGAAATGCTAAGAGGTCACCAACGTCTGGAAAAACAGAGAACATGACGGGATCGTCATCACTGATCACTCACATCAGCCTTGGCCACGACAATCACGAGGGGCACGCCCAGGTTCTTCGACAGCACCCCCTCTTCCATCTGTGGCATATATCCCCAGTTAGTACCAAACAAACTTGAGGCCTTTGCTCGAGGTAAACGCGACAAGAGCGGCGACTTACGAATTCGCTCGTAGAGGTATCCATGGGCGTCGGCGCAGAGTGGTCGATACTCTAGTATAACAAACCAACAAGCCAAAAGGAATCGAACGCATCAGCATCCAACAACACCCAAGACTCCTAGGTTAGACTTTGTGGGGTCTTACTGGGTCTTCATACGCCAACAGGTGCTGCTTAATCGCCGAGTAGAGCTCGTTGCGCATCTCCGGGGCCAGCTGGTTGATTTGTTGCAGCAATTCACCTTCCAACGCCGATAGCCACTATAATCCGAAACATTATGCAAAGTGAAAAAGACGTCTCTAATATAGGAAACACCTGACTCCGGAGTTGCCACCAACCTGCTCCAACGAGCTCTTGATCGTCCACGGCCGCGACAAATCCACCACGATAGCCACCACCGTCTGCGCTCAGACAACACAACAACCCCCGCACGTTAGTTCAAACTCAACACAAAGTACGAATTTCCCTTTAACAACCACCGAACCACGCAACGTTACCTTCTGGAGAGTATGCGGCTTCACCGCAATGTTGATGAGATCCTTCAGATTGAGGTCGTTCAAGCTCCAGGTGCCGATCTTGGCCATGACGTCCTCTACATCTCACACAACCCCTCAATTATCAGCGTCGCCCCTTTTCTCTGAGCCCCGCGGCTTCCCCCTCATACCTGACGCATCGCCGCCGCTCTCCTTGGCCTTCGGGTCGATCACGTTGATCGTGGAATACGACAACAGCGTGTCCACCGCGTGGGCATGGCCGTCGCCGTCCCCGTCGCTCGAGGGCACGTGGCTCCCGCCGCTCTTCCCGTCGTCGAGCCGCGAGAGCAGCGCCGTCTTGCCGCTCTCGGCGTCGCCCACCACCAGCAGGTTGGCCGTTGGAAGCTTAGAGCGGACGGAGCAGTCGCGCAGCATTTGCTGCCATAGATCCAGATCGGCCGCCGTGGAGGCGCCGGTCGTGCCGCTCGCCATCGTTCGCGATGTTACCGTCTCTCGTTTTTGGGGATCGACCGGCAAGAATCGTCAGAGTGATGGTCAGTGAAACTTCGGTGCACCACACTATTTCACGTTCCTTGCAACATTCCACATTCATTTCAGTTCAGGTTACTAAAGCGGTTGAGGCTCTATTTAACTTTAACTCCGATTTATGATCGATTCAACCTCTAAATAAGACACCAGAACACCACAGTATGCGCTTAAAAATACTTATTGCAGGTTACGGTACTTGCAGATCGGTGAATAATTAGAGACTGCTGTAGCGGTGCTGCTCATGCGGCAGGACGGCGGCGAGCGGCTCCTCGATGTACTCGCGTACCAGCGGCGAGAACACGTCCAGCTGCATCTGGCCGTGGAACATGGAGTCGTGGCCGAACTTCGAGTCCACCTCCACCAGCTGCGAGTCGCGGCCGTACGACTGCAGGATGTTCACCAGGTTGCGCTGCTCCTGGATCGGGATGAGCAGGTCCTGCTTGATGCCAATGACCAACGAGTCGCACGAGATACGGCTCGTGCCATCGGCCAAGTTCATGGACCCGCGGCCCAAGTTGGTCAGATCCATGGCCTTCGACAGCAGCAGGTAGCAGTTCGGGTCGTACAGCCGCGCGAACTTGTTGGCCTGGTAGTCCATGTAGCTCTCGACTTCGAACGTCGCGGACTTGAAGTGCATCGGACCCGTCGGGTTCCAGTCGAAGCGCGCGTCGAATTCCTCGCGCGAGCGGTAGCACGTCATGCCCAGCTCACGAGCAACCTTCATTCCCTCCAGCGGCACGCCCGGGATATAATTGCCGTCGTTATATGCCGGGTCCGCCAAGATCGCGCGTCGCTGCACACGGCGGAATGCCACCGTGCCGGGCGTCGTCTGGTGGGTGCACGCGAGGCCGACCAGGCGGTTCAGGCGGTCCGGGAACTGTGCAGCGAACTCCAGCGCTTGGATGCCGCCCATGCTGGCGCCAATCACAGTGTGGACGTTCTCGATTCCCAAGTCGTCCAGGATCTTGGCGTGGCACCTGGCCATATCGGCAGGAGTCAACTGCGGGAAGGACGCTTTGTACTTCTCCCCCGTAAGCGGGTTGACCGACAACGGGGACGTCGCACCGAACGGGCTGCCCAGCACGGACGGACAGATCACGCGGAAGTACGACGTGTTGATGGCCTTGCCGGGGCCAATCATGTTCTCCCACCAGCCCGGGCGCGGGTCGTCGCGGTTGGACGCAGCATGACTCGAGTGCGAGAACGACGGAAGCACCAAGATGGTGCGATCGCCGGGGAGCGAGCAGTCTCCCCACTGCTCCCACTCCACGCGGATTTCAGGCAGCGAGCCACCGCACTCCAGCGGGAACTCCTCGTTCAGCACGGACTGGTACTTGTTGCGCGTCAGCACGGCGGCGCCGTGGTGTGGGTCCACCACATACGAGCGCTGCTGCTGCTGCTGGACAGCATGGTCCAGCACACTGCGGCGCGCGAGCTGCGCGACGGCCGGGACGTTCGCGCTCTGGCGAAGAGCTACCTGTGCCACACGACTGTATCACCACCACCAACAGGACGTCAGACCTACGCCAACAATCGCCGAGTGGACTAGAAGCAACAGACAGACATACCGAGCCAACATCTTGCTTTGGATAGGGCGCTTCCTCTCTTCTCAGCTTCCCTTCGACGAGGTAGAAGATCGAATGAGGTCGACTTTGCTTGGCTTGTCGGCGAGTGGCGAGCTGGTTTTCCATGGACGGAACGAGGTTGCCCCCCGCTTCAGTGACCTGCGCCCGCTTCCCACAAAGTTAAAATTGAAGAGACGGCAACTCGGCCGCTGATTGGCGGTTCAACTCTGACGCGGGGAGGACACGTTATCTCATTGGATGGGGCTGTATTGACGTTGAATAGGGGACTTTCTGCGACTTTCTAGAACCCAGGGAAATAAGAACGACATCGCGGACACCAGGCCTGGCGGCTGGCCAGATCTGGCCCCGTCCTTCCTGCCTGACCCTCTTCCCGAAGCCAACGGCTCCGCAGAGCCGACCGCCACCCGATGAGCCGTGACGACCATCGACCGATTGGCTTCCTGCTAGGCGCTGGACTGCTACTGGTTGGCAGGGGCAGGCGGAGCTGGCGGTGGGAGGAGGGCGATGGGCGTTCGTAATTGGAGGTTGGCTCTTCTTTGGCTGCCAAAACGGCGGAACGAGGTTTGCCTTGGCGCCGGTTCGTCGTGCCTGATTCTCGGGCCGCGCGTCGCAGGGTGATGGCCGCCTGACCTCCAGCCACTCACGACGCGGTGGAGTCCACGTGCCGCCACTGCGTGCAGCGATAGGCTGAGGCGCAGATGAGGCGTCCATGCTGCGCGGCGGCGAGGACCTTGCCGAAGTACCGGCTGAGACGTTCCCTCTGGCAGACCAGCGTCAACACCGAGATGCCTTCAATGCCAGCTTGGCTACTTGCAGTTCGTTGCTGCATTGCGTGTTTGAGTCACTCACTGCCAACAGCTAATTACGGGCGCATACAGTACTTGCATCTCTCTGCTGCATTTCGCACGCGTCTCGAGTCTTATTCAGTCCAGCGTTAAATATTTAACGATCAGGTACCTGGCCAGATCGTTGGCGCCGCTGGATACGAACCGCATGCACAAACACAGCAAACCACACAGCAGACGCCATCAGATGGGGTTGCCGCTCCATGAAACGCATTGGTGAGGCCAGTCGGAGAATCAAGCAAGCCGCCCTCCAGCTCTGGCCACCTCACGACCTTGCTTGGCCTGTCACGACGTACCTTTGCTTGTAGATCAGCGACAGGTTGTAGGCCGTCTCCCGGCAGAGCAGGTACTCCTTGGGCACCTCCCGCTGCTCCTTCTTGGCCGCCTCGAAGAACCGCAGCACGCGCTCGTACATGGGGATCGCCAAGTGGAACAGCCCCTTCAATTAATGCACACACAAACATGTAGCCATCTCGATCAGCGATCCAGACACCAAGCACCAACGATCACGAAGAAGTGGGACGTACCAGCTGTTGGTGTGCACGCCCAATGTTGTACCATGCCTCGATCTGGCGAATGTCCTGGACGATGTCGCTTGGAGCGGCGACACGAGTGCGTTCATACTGCTGGAGGAAGGCGAAGGCCTTGGCCACTGTGTGTTGGCGGTCATTGATGGTGCGTTGCATCGACGCCGACAAAAAGGCGAGTCCGATGCAGAAGAGCGTAAGCGGATCGCTCGGATGCTTCTGATGCGCCAGCGTCAGCTCGCCCACGGTGAGCGACGCGATGTCCCAGGCTGAGGACTGGTGGCCGGCCAGCAGGATAGCCGGGTAGCTCTCGGGGTCGTCGCGCAACAGCTTGGCCAGGAACTTCTGGTGCCACGAGAACACGCCTGTAATGGCGATCACACGGGCGAACAAGTTCCAGTAGCCCAGGTTGTGCGGGTCCTCCATGATGTTCAGCCGGGCGCACTCATACGCCATGCGGTTCTCCTTGAACTCGAGCGCGATCACAAGCGCGAGGAAACGCAGCTCGAAGCGCAGCGTAGGCTTCGAGATCTTATCGGACGTGTTCACGTCCGTCAGCAGCTCAATAGCCGCCACGTATTTGCCCAGCTCTGTGAGCGTCTCCGCGACGTCGATGACCAGATTGTAGTACAGCTGCTCGCCCAGTGCGCGAGAGATCACGATCTGCTGCGCCACGCGCATGACGATGCCCATGAAGGACTCGCGCTGCTGAACGTCCGTGATATCCACCAGATACTGGGACTTGAGTACCTGGAAGCCCATCGACTGCGCGTCACTCGCCGAGATAACGTCGCGCGGCTCCACCAGTGGGTTCTTCACACGCCCCGACAGGCGGAACGACGTCTGACTTAGTGATGTGAGGATGATGGGGATTCCCACTTGGCAAAGCACCTCTGCCTCACCCGCTTGCTTCTTCAAGTGCCCCCACTCAATCAACAGCTTCAAGCGCACACCGTTCTCCATAGCATCCACCGAAAGCGACGGATCGTGCGCCACCTCCATCCGTGGGCGGTCCTCACCGTCTTCCTCTTCGTCTTCTTCTGCCTCCTCCTCCACTTCCTCGGCATCACTATCGTCATTTGGCCTTGTCTCCGAACTTTCCCCACCTTTAGGCTTGTTGCCTTCCTCTTCTCGCGCAGCCGCTGCGTCTCGCGCCTTGCTTTTCCGAGAAGCGTTGATCCAGTATGGCCTGATAGGAGGCCGCATGGTTTCCGGGAGGAATTCGCTGAGCAGGGCGATTCCTTGCAGAGGGCATTTCTTCTTCCTCGTGGCCTGCATGACCTTCAGCATGAGTTCCGGATCCACCGTTAGATCAGACGACGCGCGTTGGTGTGTCAGAGCCTTCTCGTAGTACTCCACCGCTACGTCGTACATGCCTAGCCGGTCGTGGCACGCTGCAAACTTGATCCAGATCTGCTCCACGGGGAACTCATCGCGTCCAAGCAATTGCTGCAGGATCTCCGCCGCCTGCCGGTCCTGGTCGCCCAACACGATGTACGCGTCCGCCACATCCAGATACAAGTCTCCAAACACTTCGACATCCTGGGCGAACAGGTGCGCGAACATGGACTCGGCGGTGGCAAAGTCTCTCTCGAAGAGGTGGCAGATGCCGTACTTCACGGCGATATCCAGCGGCAGGCCGCCCGGATCGCCCTCGACCTGGTCAGCGTCCTGCGCAGAGGCGTACCGCGCATGCAGCTGGTGGATCACGTTGATGGCATCGCGGTATTTCTTGAGAGTGATGTACAGGTCCGCCAGCATGTTCACTGCATTCAGCTCATACTTGGAGGCGAGCAAATTGCGTGCCGGGTCCACGGCCGCAGCCTTCTCGATGCACATCTTGAGTGCGTCCACCGCCTCATCCTCTTGCTCGTTGCAGTGATAGGCCTCGGCGATCTGGATCCACAGTGACAGGTCCTTGGGGATCAACACGGTGAGCTTCTTGAACACTTCAGCCGCTCGGCGATTATCTCCTTGCTCGCGACACAGCTCCGCATAGCTGAACAGCGCCTCCTTGTCCTTCGGGTCGGCGCTGCTTGCCTTCTTGAAGCAGAAAAGCGCTTGGTCAAAGTTCTTCTCGTCCTTGGCGATACGCCCCACGCGCTTCCAGAGCTCCGCGTCTTGCGGAGTGAGCGTGCATGCAATCAGGAAGAACTGCAGCGCCTTGGTGCGGTCTTGCCGGTCCTCGTAGATCATGCCCAATGTGTGGTACGGGTCTGGGATGGTCGGTGCTTTCTTGATGAAGTCCTTGAGCAACGTGATCGCTTCGTCGTACTGGTGCGACGCGTACAGCATGTTGGCCTCTCCCAGCACGTTCGCCAGCTCCGGAGGCACTTTCGTCGCGGTCACGCTGCGCTTCCCAGTGGGCCCCCCACGGCGTCTCCTCCTACTTTTACCATCGCCTCGTTGCCGCCGTCGCTTCCGCGACTTACCCCACAGCTACGGCCATACAAACAAGCATATAAAAATGTCACCACCTTCGTCACCCGAGCGAGAGGTAGGCAATAGAGGCTGTAGCAGTCATTCCATCGCGGACAGACTGCAGTACCTGTCGTTCGATGTCCGAGTCCTCCTCTTCCTCCTCATCCGCGCCCTCGCCTTCGTCGTCATCATCCTCGCTCGACAGCGGCACGTACGCGTCATCACTCTCTTCTGCTGCATCGCGGCCGTCTATACGGCACAGTTATGCAGCAGAGAGGACTCGCAAATCAGAGGAATGAACACGCAAAGCACAACTCCGCCTCAGTGCTGCCTTACCGTCTGACTGTTGGTCCTCCTCGTTGCTCCGACGCGCCTGAGCATCAGCGTCCAGCATCTCGACGTCGTCTGCTGGATGGCCTGTCGCATCGCTTTGAGCCCCCTGGACGTCCGCCGCGAGCTCCTCGTCCCCCATGGCGGCCTCCAAGAGCGACCGGAACGACATGGCCTTCGCTTCCAGAGTGACTGGGCGGGCAGGCGCAGATGCAATTGTCGGCATATGGTACAGGGTACCCAATCGAAGTCGCCCGGTCAGATGGTGCAGATGGTACACTGTACCGCAACGTAGCCACTCGTCGGGCAAAAAGGCCATCCGAGGTTGCGCGAAGGTTGCGTGAAATAGAACTTTCTGAGATTTTTGCCTGCGTTCATCACCTTTTGAACGAAAAGCTTGATGGAGGAGGGAAACGATGCTAGCGTTACCGCCAGTGGATCCGCAGAAGCAGCGGGGGCGGCGGCGCCAACACAGGCAGACACAGATACGACGATGAGCGCAGTCACGACGGTGGCTCCAGTTGGTGGCGGCGGGGAGAGCCTGTCCTGGACGGAGGTGCAGGAGATCTGCGGGGAGATGGAGAAGATGTTCCACCAGGACGCGCTCAAGGACGCGCAACGGCTGCGCACGGTGATCCAGAAGCGCAAGGAGATCACGGCCACGTACCAGAACAAGCAGAGCGGGGCGCAGAAGCAGCTCACGCGTATGTGGCTGTTGCTGGAGGGGTCTTGTCCTCGTGCTTGTGTGGAAGGAGGGAGTGCCTAATAAGGGGCTGCTGTTGTTTGTAGATTTGCTGGCCAACCTGCACGAGTGGGAAGAGCAAGAGGCGGCGGACAAGGCGCGCAACGAGCAGATCCACAAGCAACTGCAGGAACTGGACGCCATCAAACGCGATATGGCGGTGCAGCTGGATCGCTTCCGTCTGGACGAACAATATCCTTCTCTCCCCCTGTTGTGGCTGTGCATTTTCATATTGTATCGCCGTTTGTGGCTGCTTTCTTCTGCGATTCATTTCGCATTGCATGCTTGAGACGATAGACGACCGTAATGACGCACAGTCCTCCTTAACCTGTACTTGTTTTTCGTCATTTGCGGTGCTCCACGTCGTCGACCGAGTCGCTCGATCACCTCCTGGACAGATACGAGAAGGCGCGGCAGGAACTCGTGCAGTACAACGCGGCCCATCAAAACGATATCCCTCTTGCAAAGTACGAAGCACTGACCAACTGGTGAACGAGGGGCATTCCTGGATGTGGCTGGGGATCTAACTCCTTATCGCCTTGGGGTCTTGTGGTTTGTGTCGTTCGTTTTGCTGCAGGAGCCAAATGAGCTTATACGCGTCCGTCACGGGCATCCGATGGGATTTCAGCGGGCCGCAGATTGTCGGAGGTATGAGCCAGCATTTGACGCAGCAATTACGCTGGTGCTATGCCATGCCATGTTGACATACGATGTGTGGTTTGCTGGGCGGCACTCGTAGATATCCACGCGATGGCGAAGCAACGGATCGTCCGGTTCGAAATCGACCCCGCCGCCGACCATTTCACGGCAGCCAATGCGCTGTGGGACAAGATCGACGATGCCTTCGACGATATCGACAGCGACCTGTAGGCGCGCGGCGCTCCTTTGATGTTACTTTCCCTTTAGAGGACAGGCCAGGAGTGCTCGAAGCTTAGCGCTCGTCATCACCCCCGTCCAAATACACGAAACACCTTAGCGCACCCAGAGTGGCGTTATGCTTGCAGCACTAAAATAGCCCATACAACCGCATAAAACCCACGAATCAGTTCTGGGTTTTTCACTTTCGCCCACTTCTTTGTCTCACGAACAAAAGGGAAAACACCCACAACACGAAGAAACCACACTTCAAGACAGACGACCGAGCCAAGAGGGCGGAAGGAAACGCCCTGCATTGCTGCCGCCTCCATGCCGCTGGAAGTGATCGAGAACCAGCGGTGGTACCCCATCGTGGTGCGTGGGCCTCTGTGCCATCCCTCCTCTTCTGCCTTTGTCCTGGTCTGCCGCCCTCAGGCCGCAGAAGCAGCCCCAACCTGTCTAACATGTGAATTCTTCGTGTCGTTGGGTTTTTCTTTGCGACTTGCTTCTTATCCAGGGTTGGACCACGCGGCTGCACGCCGATGACCCACCGCCATGGTGCACAGCCCAGCGCGAGGCTTGCGTGAGTAAGGACGAGCAGACGGACTACACGTGGCAGGTCTACAGGTCCGAGGACTACGATGAGGAAGGCTGGCTGTACGGGACCAGCTTCCAGGAGGCGCTGGGTCCCAAGACGCGCATGTGTGTGGTGCGCACTCGCGTGTGGATGGGGCGCCAGGCTGATGAAGCTGAGCCTGGAGATGTGGCGGAGACAAAGGAGAATGATGGCGCGTGGTCAACACTCTTCCCGTCGAGCCAATCCTCCCCCAAAGGCCAGAGTAAAGCGGATGACAAGGTGCCTCCTCCTCCAATGGACGAGACCAAAGATGTTGCTAGTAGCGAAGCCAAGATACTCTTCCCATCTGCCGCAGAAACGAAAGAAGATGGTGATGAGGCCAAAGTACTGTTCCCGTCGTCTCCATCTACGAATGGCAAGAAAACACAAGCCAAGCCGACGGAGACAGTGCCGTCGTCGGGCTTTTTCGGCCGGATCTCCTCGGCTGCGATGGCGTTGCCGTCATCGGCTATGAATTTGGCGGGCGCGTCATCGAAGCAGGCGGTCTACGGAACGGTGCAGTCGATCAAGGAGGCGTCGCTCTTCGGTCTGGAGATGGCGCAAGCGGCGACAACTGCCGCCATCTCTGCCGAGCCGCAGCTTCCACAGACTCGACAGCTCAAGCACAGCGCGAAGAAGGCGGATGACGACAGCGCGTCCGACTCCGAGGCGCACGAAGTGCTGTCCATGCTGTCCAAGCGATTTCCCGATCTCTCGCCTGTGGATCGGAGCCTCGTGTCATGCTGTGTAGACAACATTCCAAGTTACTTATCACCACCAGAGCCCACGGAATCGAAGCACTGCAAAGCATGCAACATGGAGTTCGGCATGACCAAATTCCGGTATCAGTGCGGCTACTGCTCCGATTCGTTTTGCCGAGATGACTTGCCCCACTCGGGGATCTTGCGTGCTTACGGCCATACAACGCCCTCCAAGCTCTGCACGAACTGCCACTTCATCCTGATGGAGAAAATGGACCAGCAACTCGTGCAGTGGCGCATCGAGCGCGTCAACGACTACCTCGAGGATAAACTGGTCGTGTACTTCAACACGGCGACCGACACGACGGTCGACAAGATCATGCGGGCCGCTGGGGGTACGTTGGTGGCTGCGAAGTCAGCCCCGATCGGCGCAGCGGCCAAGATGGCGGTAGTGAGTGCCGATTTCTTGCGGAAGTATGGCAAGGCCGGACTATTGGGGTTCATCTTGCGCAACGAGTTCATGCAGTCCTTCTCAACGCTGAAGGGCTTGATTGGCGATCTGGACGACCTGGGCTTCCAGGATGCGGCGATTGGCACGTATTACTTCATGGCGATGAATCGCGGAGAGCGTGGTGCAGACCCGGAGGGCGAGCGAGAAAGCCACAAGGGCTGTGAGCCCGTATCGGATGAGTTTCTGGCCAAGGTGCTGAAGTTCGCGCCGTTGGCACTGCACGGCATCTACGAGCTGGACGTGTTGGATATCCAGCGCATCAGTAGATTGCAGGGATTCGCACTTATCTACGCACACGTTCAAGGCCAAGATGTCCGGCATCCGTCGTTCGCACTACTCGGCAACAAGGAGAGCAAGACTGCGCTCGTTCTGATTCGAGGCTCCAAGTCAGTGCAGGACTTGCTGACGGACATTCAGGCGTATCCCGAGGAGATCGGGTTGTCTGCGGCGGGAGCACCTCAGAACGAGGCGGCTGGCGGGTTCGTGGATGCGTTCGCACACAACGGCATGCTCAAGGCAGCCATGTGGATCAAGGACCGTATCGTCAAATCGCTGCGCGTCCTGCACAACGAAGGATACCATATCGTGTTCGCGGGCCACTCGTTAGGTGCTGGATGTGCGGCGCTTCTGTCGGTGATGCTCCAAAAGGAGTTCGAAGACTTGGAGTGCTTTGCCTACGCCGTCCCAGCCTGCGTGAATCTGAGCGTGGCCGAGTCTTGTGTCGACTTTGTGCACTCGATTGTGCTCCGAGATGATTTTGTGCCTCGAGCCAAGGCGTCCAACATCCTCAAGCTCGTGGACGAGTTGCAAAACTTCAAAGGCTGCTGGCGAGACACGGCCTCGGAGGACTTGGACGCGTTCAAGGAGCGTGCGAAGACGCTCTGGGCTCCGAGGAAGCGCGAATGGGCGAAGGAAGCGGCCGATATGAAGAAGGGCAAGCTCGCCAACCAGGACAAGATAGTCGCTCAAAAGAAGATCGCGCCGTCAAAAGCGTCAGAGGAGAAGACTGACTCGGTGGAGAAGCAGGCGAAGGCCGACGAGGATGGCGTCTCTTCCTGGACACTCACGCGAACGAATCTGATCGATCAACTGGAGAAGGTGGAGGACGAGAGCAGCGAAGACAAGGCGCTCCAGCCACCGACCGAGGCGCGACTCGAGGAAACCAAAGTGCTGGAGGAGTTGGCGGCTAACTTGATCGAAGACCCCAAGGAGCTGTACATCCCGGGCAAAGTGACGCACTTGTACTTCTACAAAGGTGTGTACGAGGCCGTCAACGTGGACCGCAAGTGCGAGGAGCTCTCCCATATCCCCGTGCTGCAGAGCATGTTGACCGACCATCTGGGCCGCAACTATTTAAATGCGCTGCGGATCGTGCGGGATGCTCGTCGCACCAAGCCCACGCTGCCAGAGTGGGTGCCCTTCAGCACCAAGACGCGTTGCATGTGCTGCGACTCGCCGTTCACGTGGAACTCGACGTCCTCGAGCGAGGCGCAGCAGAACCGCGACCAGCACAACTGCCGCCACTGCGGCGGTCTGGTGTGCGAAGGCTGCTCCGAGAAGTGGAAATCCATCCCCGAGTTCGGCATCAACGTGCCCGTGCGGGTCTGCGACCGATGCTACTACCAGCTCTAGAGGCGATCAAGATGGCGGAAGGGGAGACGAATGCACTGGGCCAATATGGAAAGCGACGATAGACGGACGAACAAAACAAGTATACGAGCATCACTTGAGGACTGACCCACCGACATGCAACTGCCATAACACTAACGTCTTCCTCGTCTCGCGAACAGTTCACGGAGTAGTGCGCGGTCTTTCGCCCTCTCCTCCGTCCAGAACCTCCGATCAACTTCCCGCTCTTGTCGACTGAGCTCCCGCTCTCGGGAGCGTTCGCTTGCGCGTTCAGATAGGAAGTTCACCAGCGATCGGCTCTGTTTCGCCAGGATTCTCTCCAGCTCATCGTCCGAGGACACGCGGCGGCGCTTAGTGGCTACACGCTCTTTCTCCTCTTCCTCCTCTTCCTCTTCTGCGGGTGGCTGGCTCTCCTCTTCACTTTCACTTTCACTGTCGCTGCTGCGCTTGCTGGTCTCCTCCCGCGAGATCCAAGAGCCGCGGAATTTCGGGTATGGCTTCTGTCTGCGCTCTTCCGAATCCCCCTCGTCCTTGCCGCCATCACTGCTGATGGCCTTCTCCTCCTTCAAATCCGACGCGTCGCTTTCTTCTTCTTCACTCTCTTCATCTTCTATGGACGCTTTCGGAGCCACAGCGGCCATCTTGGGAGCCACAGCGGCCGGCGAAGTGTCCTTCTTGTCGAAGAACGCGTCGACCGCGGCGAACACCTTGGTGTCGATCAGCTGGACCTGCCTGCTGCCAGCCGTCCGCATCCGCGCCCGCTGCTCGCCTACGGAAAGCGAGAACCAGTCGCGTCCCTCGCTCCACTCGCGGTCTGCGTGGAACGCGCGGATGAAGGCGTGCGAGTCCAGCACCACCTCCGTCCTTTTGCGCACAGTCGCCGCGCTACGTTTCGTGGAGCCGCCCGAGAGCGCCAAGAACCGGTTATAGATCCCCGGGTCCGCGCCGAACGCGCTCGTCGCATTCACGTCCTGCTTCTCGCCGAAGTGCGGCGGCTGGGGTGCCCCTGACCAGGCCTGGACCAGCCACAAGAGGTCCTCGGTCGTCCAGTTCGTCGCCCCCATCGCCCTCATCAATGCAAGAAGCTCTGCAAATGGGAGCAAAGTAGTCACTCAAACGAGGGAGACGACGCGTGTATCCATATGCCCGATCATACCCACATAAAACAGCGCCATATCATACGATATGTCACTTTTGCTTCTCACCGTTGAAGTTCAAGC
>MBAC02009427.1:0-13099 GCA_001712635.2 Nothophytophthora sp. Chile5
TCCTCAAGATCTCGCACATCCCGGAGGACGAGATTCCCAAGTTCCACGACCCGCTGTACTGGCTGAAGTACTTCCCGCCGCATGCCATGGCCGACCTCAAGCGGTTCGGCATGAACATCGACTGGCGCCGCTCTTTCATCACCACGGATGTGAACCCGTTCTACGACGCCTTCATCACGTGGCAGCTCAACAAGCTCAACGAGCGCGGGCGCGTCGTGCGTGGCAAGCGCCCCAACGTGTACTCGATTCTGGACGGACAGAGCTGCGCCGACCACGATCGCGCTTCCGGGGAGGGCGTGGGTCCCCAGGAGTACACGCTGGCTAAACTGCTCGTGCAGGAGCCCTACCCGGAGAAGCTGGCTGCTCTTGCGGGCAAGAAGGTGTTCCTGGCGGCGGCCACGCTGCGTCCAGAGACGCTGTACGGCCAGACCAACTGCTTCGTGCTGCCTGAGGGCGACTACGGCGCCTTCCTCATGAACGACGACAACGAGGTGTTCGTGATGAGCCGCCGCGCGGCGCGTAACTTGGCGCACCAGGAATTCTCCCGCGTCTGGGGCAAGGAGGAGTGTCTCCTGGAGATGAAGGGCTGGGATCTGCTGGGTCTGCCGCTCTCGGCGCCCAACGCGCCCTACAAGACGATCTACACGCTGCCGCTGCTCACCATCTCCATGGGCAAGGGCACGGGCGTGGTGATGAGCGTGCCGTCAGACTCCCCCGATGACTACGCGGCGTTCCGTGACCTGAAGCAGAAGCCGGCGCTGCGTGAGAAGTTCGGCATCGCCGACCACATGGTGCTCCCGTTCGAGCCTGTGCCCATCATCGAGATCCCGGGCTTTGGCGACATGGCCGCTGAGAAGGTCTGCCTCGACCTGAAGATCGTTTCGCAGAACGACAAGGACAAGCTGGCCAAGGCGAAGGAGCTGGTGTACCTCAAGGGCTTTTACGAAGGCGTGCTGCTCGTGGGTTCGCAGAAGGGCCTGAAGGTGTGCGATGCGAAGACGGTCATGCGTCAGGAGCTGCTGGACTCGGGCAACGCCATCCCGTACTGGGAGCCGGAGTCGCTGGTGATGTCGCGCAGCGGTGACGAGTGTGTGGTGGCGCACCTGGACCAGTGGTATCTCACGTACGGCGCCGAGGACTGGAAGAACCGCGTGATGGAGCACATCAGCGACCCGAAGCGTTTCGACGCGTATAACCCCGTGGCGCTGGGCGAGTACAAGTCCACTCTCGGGTGGCTTAAGGAGTGGGCGCCGTGCCGCCAGTCCGGCCTGGGCACGCGTCTTCCTTGGGACCCGGAGTTCGTGGTGGAGTCGCTCTCGGATTCGACCATCTACATGGCGTACTACACCATCGCGCACCACCTGCAGGCGAACCTGGACGGCTCCCAGTTGGGTCCGCACGGCATCAAGCCCGAGCAGATGACCAAGGAGGTGTTTGACTACATCTTCCTGAAGGCGTCGCCGCCCACGGAGTCTACGATCCCACTGAACGTGCTCAAGCAGATTCGTGACGAGTTCGAGTACTGGTACCCCGTTGACGTCCGTGCGTCGGGTAAGGACCTCATCCGCAACCACCTGACCATGTGCTTGTACAACCATGCTGAAATCTGGCGCGACGACCCGTCCAAGTGGCCGCGTGGCTTCTTCACGAATGGCCACGTTCAGGTGGACGGCAAGAAGATGTCCAAATCGATGGGCAACTTCCTCACGCTCAAGGACTGCGCCGCCGAGTTCGGTGCTGATGCCACCCGCTTTGCGTGTGCTGACGCCGGCGACGGCATGGACGACGCCAACTACGCCCTGGACACGTGCCGCATGGCCATCCTGCGTCTGACGACGGAGGAGGAGTGGATCAAGAAGGTCGTGGAAGACAAGGCCGCACTGCGTACGGGCGAGCTCAACTTCAACGACAAGGTGTTCATGAACCAGATGAGCAACCTCATCAACGTGACAGCCTCGTTCTACGACCGTCTGCAGTGGCGCGAGGGCCTCCACACGGGCTTCTTCGAGTACCAGATCGCGCGCGACTCGTACCGTGACATCTGCAGCCGCAGTGAGGTGCCCATGCACCACGACGTCATCATGCGCTTCATTGAGTCGCAGTTGGTCATGTTCTCGCCCATCTGCCCACACTACTGCGAGTACATGTGGACCTTCCTGGGCAAGGACGGGTTTGTGTCGGTGGCGGCGTGGCCTGTGGCCGAGGAAGTAGACTTCTCGCTCTTGCGTGCTGGCGACTTCCTCAACAAGGTGACGCGCAGCTTCCGCGAGGCGCTCACGAAGAGCAGCAGTGCTGGCAAGAAGAAGGGTGGCAAGAAGGGAGCGGCGCCGGCGGCGCCAGTCAAGAAGGCCACGCACGCGCAGGTGTATTTGACCACGGAGTTCCCCGAGTGGCAACAGAAGGTGCTGGTGTTCATGGACAATCTGTTTGACGCCGCGACGAAGCAGTTCCCTGCTGACTTCATGAAGCAGCTCAAGGCGGAGATTACGAAGGACGACTCGCTCAAGAAGCTCACCAAGAACGTGATGCAATTCGCCGCCTTCGTGAAGGCGGAGGCCGAGCTGCGCGGCCGTGAGGCCCTCGAGCTGAGGTACGACGGGCGATGTTGCTGGGGGCGAGGTTGGCTGATGCGATTGACTAAGGGGTGGATTCAATTTGCTGTTGCTTGTGGGATTGGTTGATGCAGGATGCCGTACGACCAGAAGAGTGTGCTGTCCTCCAACAAGCTGTACCTCTGCCGATCGCTTGAGCTCGAAGACATTGAGGTAAGCTTCGAAGCGAGCAGCCATCTACCTACCATACAGGGTGGGCGCGTAAAGGGTGGAGCTCTGACGTGTTGTTCTTGTATTTCTGTATTTCTTGTGCAGTTCTACTACGTGGGCGAAGACATCCCGAACGCGGACGCGAAGAAGCTGGAGACGGCGTCGCCTGGCAAACCTGCCATCTTCCTCTATGCGCCTTAAGTCCAGACTGCCGCTGTGCAGGTTGTCTGGATTGGATGCAGTGCTCTCTTTCGTTGCATGCATATCCGAGTAGCAGTAGATTGATGGATGAAATGTTTGTCGCTCGAGCATTTCGTCCCCGTGCTGAGCAGGTAGATAGACAGACAGACCCAGTCGCGAATCTCTTGCTATGCGAGCTAAACACTTCATTGGCTTTCCATTGACCGATCACTGTAGCGTATGTTCTCATTGCGCTCTTGTTCAGCGCGCATTGATCCGTCGCAGCACGATCAGGAAACAAGAGAGAGAACGAACGAGATGCACGAGACTGGCGTTGAGGTGGCTATTACCATAACTACAGGAGCTGCTGGCTCCGCTTTCTCTCTTCTTCCCCCTCCACCTGATCCTCCTCCTTGTTCCTCGTAGTGCGCCGACCTGCTCTCCTCTTTGGCAGCACCACGGCGAATTGGATGGGATATATCTATTCGGACTCGGCAATCTCGATCCGGCTGCCACGGCGGATCTGGCCCCAGCCGATGAGGCGCCAATGCTTGTCAATCCGACGACTGATAGCAATCTTCTCGCCCTCCTGCGTGCACACGGGAACGGTGAGCAGGATCTTGGCCAGATCCTGCTTCACGGCCAGCACCTTACCGCCCGTAGCCGTGGAGCCGATGTTCACCATGAGCACCTCGGCCTTCGACAGCTTCTGCACCTTGGAGGCCTTGCTGCCCTCCTGGGTCTTCACGCCCAGCAGCCGCTTCAGCAGGTAAAAGTTGATTTCCAGCTCCGTGAACACGTGCGGCAGACTACCCTTGAGACCCAGCACCTGGCCCACCAGCCGATCCGAACGCGTGAGCGTCGGGTCGATACGCGTACCAACACCGATGAGTCCGCCGGGGACGGCGAACTGCAGGTCGTTCTTCTCAGCGAAGAGCGACACGATGCGCGAGAAAATGGGCACGCACGTCATCTTGCCTTCCTCGTCCTTGCTCACGATACCCGGACGCACCTCGATCTCGTCGCCCACGCGCAGCACGCCCTCCAGAATGGAGCCACCGGCCACACCGCCCTTGAGGTTCTCCACATCCTCGCCAGGCTTGTTCACATCGAACGAACGGATGACGATCAGCTTCGGCTTCGAGGTGAAGTCGCGCTTCGGGATGGGAATGTTGCGGCAAATGTACTCGCACACCACGTCCACGTTGTACTTGAGCACAGCGGAGATGGGGATGATCGGCGCGTCGTGCGCGACCGTGCCGGCCACGAACTTCTTGATCTGCTCGTGCTGTGCCACCGCGGCATCCTCCTTGATCAGATCCACCTTGTTCTGCAAGATGATGATGTTCTGCAGGCGCATGATCTCGATGGCGGCCAGGTGCTCCGACGTCTGCGGCTGCGGGCACACCTCGTTACCGGCCACAAGCAGCAGCGCCGCGTCCATGACTGCTGCGCCGTTAAGCATGGTGGCCATGAGGATGTCGTGACCAGGGCAGTCGACGAACGACACGTGACGCTGCAGCACCCAGACGGTCTTCTCGTCGGCCTCGTCCGTGAAGCGGTCGGGCTTGGAGCTGCCGAACGCGCGGTAGCAGCCGATGCCCGCGCCGCTCTCGGCGCGATAGATCTTGGCGTTGGCGTAGCCGAGTTTGATGGTGATGTTACGCTCCAGCTCGTTCTTGAAACGAACCGTCTGCACGCCCGAGATGGCCTTCACCACCGTCGACTTGCCGTGCGCCACATGGCCAATCGTGCCGATGTTAATCGTCGCCTAAACATGTCCAACACGACGTGTATCCTCTGGTAAGACACTCCATACCTCACTCCTCCACACATAACCCGCTAGGTCGGATAGACAGACTCACCTGGCGACTGATGACTTCCGGCGTCAGCGGAGTGAGCTCCTCGAGCTTGAGCTTCGACAGGTCCTGCACCGCGAGGTGCTTCTGCACCATCATTTCCGGCATGTTGATGTATTTGTTGGTTGCTTGTCGTGTCAGGCAAACGGCGTCTATCGGTCGTCAACCCATGCGCAACACAAAGCAACAACTCGCGTTAGCGTCCACCTCTTTCCGTCGTGGGGGTCGCATGCGGCAAGGAGGTCGGCAGATCAGATCGGGCTTAATCGGCCAGCCACCGTTGCATGATGGACATGTGGGCGAGCAGCGTGCCGACCGACTATCCGTCGTGCGGCGAGGGAACGAGCAGGAGGAGAGAAAGATCGGGAGAAACCAAGCCCCCGTTTCTTCCAGGGATCGATCGGCCCCTCCGCCTCTCCCCTCCGCCTCCTCATGACTTGTGACCACCCTCACACACAGTCGAACCCCCTTGCTCATCATACATTCACTGTGGCGTCGCGTCGCCTGCCTCACCTGCTCAAAGCGGTCGTTGATTCTGCCTCTTGCAAGCCACTGGACGCTGGGGAAGAAGGGCGCTTGATCGGCCGCAGGAATCACGTGGTGGAGCGCGGCGCTGCGGAAATATCTGCTGGTGTTCCGCAACGATGTTTTAAACCGTTTCAAACACATGGCGCACCCATGTTCCATGCTTGTGGTACAATGCGATCCACAGAGAGGGTAGGTTTTGAAAAGCAAGAAACGTTTAGGCCTATTCTCGATATTCATCGGATTTGGAAGCTCACTTATCGAAATATAGGGGAATATGGTGGCGATAAATGCAGTTCGTGCACACAGATATGGAAATACCGGTTCCCGCCCTCCTCAAAGTCGGTTGCCCTTTGGGAAATGAAACGGAGCACGAACATGAAGCGACGCGCGCGCGGGTCGCCGAACTCAGGTATAATTGCCGGAAGAGCCAGGAAGCCGCGCGCTTCCCAGCGAGACCTGCGTGTGCAGAGACCTGAAGTGCGTTCATAAAGCGCCGCTCTTTACAGCCCGACTACCGCGTGTCCGTAGTGCGTGGGTGCCCTCCATTGACAACCAGCTAGGCCGTCCCCATATCATTTTCCTGCTTGCGGCTGAGCGCTCAAGTCTGCTGATCGCGTGGCGCGGTGCTGCTCGAGAATCCGTTGAAGCGGAAGACATCTGTTGACGAGCAAGATGCCGGCCAACATAACGGGAGGCGGCGGCAATAGCAACGCCCCGGGCCTCATCCACAGGTACAAGTCATGCTGCATGCTACTTGGCGTTGGGGTGATGCCCTCCTTCTCAAAGTCGCATGTTTTTGAACGGAACGTCCGCCAAACGGAAGGAACTGACACATACAATCTCTCTTACCTGATGATGTGGATCACAGGCACCTGTTTGGCCTCAAAGGGAGTGTGCGTAACAACATTGCGTTCGCTGAGGAGAATGTGGTGGTGTATCCGTGTGGCCACAATGTGATCCTGTACAACCTCGAATCTAAGGAGCAGCAGTTTATCCATGGCGCGGAAACTACTGGCCGAGGTATTACGGCTCTCGCTGTAGCGCCTAATAAACGCTACGTGGCTGTAGCCGAACAGGCGGAGCGCGCCGTTGTGCACATCCACGACCTCAACACGTTGCGCCGCCGCAAGACGCTGACGCTGGCTGACAGTCTCGCTGACACGTGCGTCTGGGTGGCTTTCTCAGGGGACAGCAAGTACTGCCTCACGCAGGGCGGCGCGCCCGACTGGGTGCTCTCGCTTTGGCTCTGGGAGAAGACGAAGCTACTTGCAAGTGTGAAAGCGTCCACACCAGCGGGCAACGCTGTCCACCAGGCCGATTTCAGCCCAAATGACCCGCTGACGATCTGCGCAAGTGGGAACGGTCTGATCAAGTTCTTCCGGTTTGCTGACGGCCAGCTGCGCCTGCAGACCATGCCGCTCAAGCGCGAGCCGGCGCACTTCCTACGCCACGCGTGGGTGACGGACGACCGCGTCGTGGCCTCGGCAGACTCGGGCGAGCTCTGGCTCTTTGAACAGCTTGAGTTTCGGCAGATTTTGACCCCATCCACTTCCGGCGGAAGTGGTGACGGCAGCTTCATGAACTCAGTGCTCGGCTACTCCAAGGGATTCGTCTGTGGTGGCTCCGGTGGGTGTGTACGTGTGTACGACCGCAGCGACGACGGTGGTGCTCGAGAGTATTACAAGAAAGCAAAGACATTCCGGATCGAAGGTGACGCCTCCACCATCAAAGACCTGGCTATCAGTCCAAGTGAAGACCTGCTCGTGTGTTCGCTCGAGAATAACCAGCTGTACGCACTCACACTCTCGAGCACAGATATCCTGAAGGAAGACGCCATGAACTTTGAGCTTGTGTCCACAGCGTTCCATGCGCCCAGCACCAACGGCAGCTGTCACATCACGGGACTTGACACGTGTGTGCGGAAGCCCCTCGTGGTCACCTGCGCGCTTGATCGGTCCGTACGCGTGTGGAACTACCTGGACAAGTCAACTGATATCCTCAAGTTTTTCCGCGAAGACGCACTGTCTGTGGCCTTCCACCCGTCGGGTCTGCACGTCGTCGTGGGCTTTGCTGACAAGCTGCGGTTGCTCAACGTGCTCATGGACGACATCCGCTCTTGCCGCGACTTTTCCATCAAATGCTGTCGCGAGGTGCGCTTCAGCCACGGCGGCCAGTTTTTCGCAGCGGCGAACAACAATGTGGTGCACGTGTACGCTACCTACACAGGCGAACTAGTGGCCGTACTGCGCGGACATTCGAACCGCGTGACGGCCATCTCGTGGAAGCCTGATGATCGCAGATTGCTCACGTGCGGCGCCGACGGCGCGGTGCTGCTTTGGAGTCTCCGTTCAGCGGCCAAGATAAATGATGGCCACTCTCAGGCGCGCTGTGCCTATGCTGACGCCGCATTGTCACCAGACGGCGATGTGGCTTACGCCACGGGGTCCGACAACATGCTGAAGGAGATTGACATGGCATCGGGCTTTGCACGCACCGAACATTGGACAGGTGGTGGTGGGGCCGCGCTAGGCCCGATAGCGCTCGCAAACTCGCAACAGGTGCTTTTCGTTGGTACGGCTGAGCCTGGCCTTCCGGGTATGGTACGGCTTTACCGTCTACCACTGGAGAAGGATCATCCACCGCCAACGCCCGCGTTAACCAGCGGCGGGGGCTTATCGTCCGCATCCCCAGCCTCGTCTTCATCACCAGTTCAAGCCGGTTCAGCTGCCGCTGCAATATCGACGGCAGGCTCAACGACGCTGCCATACGTCGAGTATCATTGCCACGACCTCCCGGTATCAAGACTACGCTTGTCCTTCGACAATCAGTTTCTCTTTTCTGCTGGCGAAGATGGCTCGCTCTGCATATTTGAGACGCGAGACGTTGTGGGGAAAGGAAGTGGGGGTGGCGTCGCCAGCGGACCGAGCGGAAGCGGTGTTGCTGGCTCGAGAGAAACAAGAAGCGACAGCGCAACTCTTAGTGGCGGCGGTAACGGTGCCAATGGCTCAGGGTTGCCGTTCGCGGAGGAGATTCTAGTGACCAAGTCAGATTTGGAGGAGAAGACGCGTCTGATGAACGAGCTCAAGACCAAGGTGGATGAACTCACGCTGCACAACGAGTACCAGCTGAGACTCAAGGACCTGAATTACAAAGAGAAGATCAAGGAGGTGTCGGACAAGTTCACGGCCGAGCTGACACAGGACCGACAGCGCTGCGGAGACCTTCAGAATGATAAAGGTGACATGGAAAACGAATACCAAAAGAAGATGCGTGAGATGGCGGCGGCGCATCGCAGCGAGTTTCAAGAGCTGCGGTCGACGTACGAATCCAAGGTGGAAGCCGAGCAGGCCCGGTACGCTGCATTGGAGCAGGCGCGTGGCGAGCAGAACACACGCTTTGAGGAGGAGAACCACCTGCTTGTGGAGAGTCACACGCAGTTCTTGGCGGAGATGACGACAGAGTACGACCAGAAGGTGGCTCACGAGCAGGAGCTGCAGGCCGTGTGTGCACGCGCCAAGGACGAGCTCGTGGCGACGAACGAGGCGTTAAAGCGCGCACTCGAAGAGGATGCGGAGCTTGAAGTCGAGGAGATGAAAACCCGTTACGAGCTGAAATTGGCGGACGAGCGCGAGGCAACGCTGCGCTTGAAGGGCGAGAATGGCATCATGAAGAAGAAATTCTCGGCATTGCAGAAGGACATCGAGGACCAGCGCGAGGAGATCCGTTCACTGGAAGAGAAGGGCAAGGAACTAACAGAGAACATCCGTGGTCTGGAGAAAGACATTCAGGGGCACAAGAAGGAGATCCGCGAGCGCGAGGAGACGATCCAGGACAAGGAGAAGCGCATCTACGACCTGAAGAAGAAGAATCAGGAGCTGGAGAAGTTTAAGTTCGTGCTGGACTACAAGATCAAGGAGCTGAAGCGTCAGATCGAACCGCGCGAGAAGGAAATCGCTGACATGAAGACGCAGATCGAAGAAATGGACGCCGAGCTGGAGCAGTACCACAAAAGCAACGCTGCGCTGGACCTCATGATTGGGGAGCTGCGACTTAAGATGGATGGCATGCAGAAGGAGCTCAACCTGCAGGCTGCTCAAGTGGCGCTAGGCAAGTCGCTCATGCATCAGGTGCAGACGGATCTGCTGGGTTGCGCGCAGCTGCTGGATAACAAGAAAGCCCTCAAGGGCGCTGTCATGGCGCTCAACAAAAAGTATGAGGACGGCGTCACTCCCGATGCTAAGGAGCCCAACTCCCAAGCCGAGTACAACCGCCAGCGCGAGTACCTCGAGAAGGAGGTTGAATCCCTCAAGCGCAAGATCATGAAGGGCATGGCCATCAGTGAAAGCGAGCTCCACCGACTGCAGCGCGAAAACGCGATACTCACCACTCAGGTGAACGAGCTGCGCCGTGAGTTCCACAATGTGCGCATGCAAACCCAGGAGGTCCGTGAGACCAAACACAAGCCTCCGATCTCGGCAGTTGCAGTCGTGGGGAAGAAGCCAGCAATCAGCAGCGAGACCATCCGCGAGCGTAAGGAGAAGCTGCGCGAGGCTGAGTTCCAGAAGGACCACATCTTGCAGCTGAAGCAGCGACTCACGGACCTGCAGAAGACGCTCGGCGGCGGCCTCAGCTTCGCGCTCACCGGATCCAACTCCCCCCAGCATAAGCAGCAACACGCCAGGAGACCTGTGGCTCCGGCGACGCAGCGGTTGCCTCCTGTGTAATGAGCCGCTTCGGCTTCCATTCCTGTGTGCTGGTCTTATTTGATGTGTCGTGGTCCTCAGGATGGCTTCGCTGCAGTCGACGTGCGCTTGGCTCGCGTGTACATAGTGGCGCTCTGGCGCACCATGCGATTCTAACAGAGCCGAAGACACAGGGAGAAGGCGCAGGAGTGAGCGATCGAGCAGCGCAATCCGACAGTTTGGCAGAAACGGAAGCTCCTACGTATTGCTGCAGGTGCTGGGAGATGTTGATGCGGTCCGGAATGTGCACGTAGAGCACGGTCTTGCCCATGACGAACACCTCATCCAGCATCAAGGTGGCTCCCTGTTCCAGATCAGAAGCGAGCGGCACCAGAGGAGATGTGAGTGGAATGGGCGCTACTTGGTCTAAATGCACAGGCCGGAAGAGCGCACGTTGGGCTTGGTCTCGCAGGCGTCCAGCAGCGTGAAACTATATACAGAGACCACCACAACCCAGCATTGCATCAGTTCTCTGCCATTTTGAAGCGGAGTGCGTTGACTTCCTACGAGTCAAGGCATCGTACTCCATGCCCTGGACGACCTCTTGCACGACGCCCTCGAGTATCGAGTCGTTCTTGAGGTCGATACGAACCCGCAGCCCCACAAAGCTCTTCAACAGAAGCAGCAGCGAGCGCGGCTTACGTCGCTTCTTCTGCGGCTTGAGATCATCGTGCCCTTCTCTCCTGGTCACCTGCGCTCGTGCTGTCGCTGGCAGCGCCACATCTGGAGCGTTCATCGTTGGCCACCGACAGCACCACTTCAATTGAGGCAACACCTCTAATGGATAAAAATGCTCTTACAAACGATGCTCAAGAATAATGGTTAAGTACGCGCCGCTGTCGGAAATTATTCGGCGGCGACAGTTAAGTTCGCGTGAGGGTTCGCTTCCCGCGTCGTTGCACTTTGTATCTGCACCAGCATGAACACGGAGCGGCAGAATGCGCGCTTGAAGCGCCGCTCCGAGCGGCTCGGACCGCCCTCCCGGAGCCCTAGGGGGGCCTCCAGCGGTAGATCCAGTAGCTCCGGCTACGCTGCTGCACGTGAGGCCGGTGTGGGCAGCAACCCTAGCTCGTTCTCGCGCGCAAGGGGGTCGAGTATCCCAGAGAGCATGGCGGACGCTCGAGGCAATACTGGCTCTAGCTTCTCGAGACCCCCGCCAGCCCCAATGCCAGCTGCTTCGTCTGGAGCATACTCGTCGACGTCAGCGACTGCGGTCTCGATGGCCACACGCCGCAGCGCATCGGCGAGGAGTCCGCGCGACATCAACGTGCTGGTGGACAAGTTACTGGCGAACGTCCACGGCGCGCCGTCGGCCATCACAACCCGCCGCACCGTCGTGCGCCTACACGACGCCATGTATGACGTCTCAGTGGATTCAGTACGTTGTGTAGTGGAGCTTATCGTGTCTTGTGGCTGGAGCCAGACCGACGAACGTCCCGTTATAATTGACGACAGAAAAGCCGTTTTCTCGTGTGGGGAACCTGTCGTTGACCTTGTCGAATGGATGGCATGTAGTTTTCGGTGCTGGAGAAGATCAAGCGCAAGATTACGGCCGACTCTCCGCAGTTCTACGCCAACTCGCAAGACTCCATCACGCGGCTGAACGAGGTCTACTCGCGCTTCGTCAAGTTCAAGAACCTGGACAAGAAGACGTATGTCGTGTCGTCGCCTTTCTTGTCATTTCGGAACCCATTCTGCGTATTTTAAATCGGCGACAACGATACTAATGTCGGGTTTTCATGTGGATATAGCGAAGCGCTGGTGCTGCTCCTCGGCCTGATGGACACGGCGTCTCCGGCGCTACATAGCGAGGACGTTCCCAACCGCCCGGAGTTTGCGGCGTTAAGCACCGAGAAGTATCGAGCGCGTGACTCGCCTTCCATCAGCATTGACAACTCGAGTTTGGTTGGTGGTGGGGATCTGGGAGCGCACCACCGCTCCCAATCGATGCCCGCGGCGCCTTTGGTGTTTGAGTTTGATAGCCTGAATGCGTCCGTTTCCCCCGCCAGTCAATCGAGGAGAACCGACCTGGATTCGCTGGAAGACTCCTTCAAGTTTGCAGTGGGCATTGCGCCGGTGCACAAGACCGGCAAAACGAAGGGCAGCAGCCCGCGTCCCCATCCGACGGCAGCGAGCACGAGCTCAACGACCGCCTCGAGTGGTGGAGGTCTCGGAAGTCGGACTTCATTCGAGATTCCGGAGGAGGTACTGCTACGAGATGTGTTGTACGCGCTACAAGCGATCGAATCGCGCTACCTGTTCTTTGATGACGCGGCCGATCGCTTCCAGATCACGAGAAGCGTCGGCGTGCCAACTCGTAAGTGCTGGAAGCGGTTATGGTGCTTGCTGGATACGAAGTTGCCACGAAGATTTACGTCTAATGATATGTCTCCTTTTGTTTCACTTATAGCAATGCGGGAGATGATTCACATGCTATGCGACCTGGGCTGGTTCTACCGCAAGATCTCCGAGTATATCAAGCAGCATCGTGAAGAGTTGGCATTCGGCGTGGTTGGTTTCCTGCACCATTAGCTATTGTCCCGTGCTCTCTCTCTCGCTCAGCACGTCTATCTCACCAGCCTTTTTTCTCTGGTTGCTGTTGCCAGGTGGGACAAAGCTTTTGCCACGTGCTCAATATCGAGCTGGCGGATTATTTCCGCCTGATTGCGGTCCTGGCTTCTCAGATTGACGAGGATGCTGAAACAAAGCAGCCGCATGAGCGAATGGTTAGCAGTCTGACGCTGAGAACGCTGAAAGTTTGGACTCAGGATCCACTCGACAGGATGCGGTTGATGGCACGGCTGATCGATAGGTGAGGGCATGGGTGCTTCCTCCATCTATCCATGGGAGCCATGCCGTGTACGTACTGACTCACGTTGTTTTGTGGTGCAGTGTCGAAGGCCTTCGTGGCGGTGCGCTTGCGTCCGGTGTCCATTCGCACGTGTTGCACGGCGATCCCGCAGTGTCGCAGTACGTTCAAAGCGTTATGAAACGGGTTGCAGCTCCGATCTTTCGTATGATCAAGCGT